>JALPQI010030924.1:0-104693 GCA_025490895.1 Thaumatotibia leucotreta
ATGACCACTATGTAAAGTACAATACCGTAATCGTATTTTTTTCACAGATATGCAGGACCCGAACTAGAGATGTGGTCAATGGGCATAACGCTTTACGTGTTGACGTATTTCGTCAACCCCTTCTCTGATATAGAAGATACGATACAGGGCCCTCTTGTGTTACCTTCACCTGTTTCAGAAGGTACGAATATATTAAATTTTTATGTATGACTGACTCGAAATGAAAAAAGTACTATTGAATCGGTATCAGGGTAAGTTCTATCCGATTATTCAGTCGCAACAATCAAGTCATTACCATTCCCAAATTATTGACGAACTGCGTATAAATAGTGGAATCGTGTTCGATTATCTTGTAGCAGACGCATGTTTGTCTGCTATTCTGGCGTAATAGTCTCGTTTGCTTTTATAAAACGGTAAATAAAGTGGTGATGGTAATGAACAAAAAAAACGCGTAACAAAATCGCATAGAAACACCGATCAACTCATTGTTTGACTACCAGAATGATTTCCAAAAACTTATGCGTGTTTTTCTTGTGTATGCCGGCATAATGTATGGTCTAAACATCGAACACTCAATAGATATTAATTGTTCATGTAAATTTGAAAAATATATTATCAAAATAAAAAATATATTTATATCAAAAGTTTTATACTTTTCATTACATTTTATTATTTGTATTATAAACATAAAAAACGTCCAGTGCAAAGTGCCCACAACACTCGCAGCATTACCACGTTGAATAGCCATGGACAGCCTTTACATTAAAAACGACTATAAATATAATTAAACTTATTAATTATATTTATAGTTATTATGTCTCACGAAAGTTTAAATTCAATAGATTTCACTATTTCAATCAATGCTACGCATGGAGTAGAATATGCTTTATTCGTCACACTCTTACGAACAGGGAAAGAAAAACTCGCAACTAAGAAAATATTGTTTATATTCAGATTTGGAACAGCTTCTACGATGGATGCTCTGCAAAGAGCCGTCACAGAGATGCACGGTGAACCAGCTGATGTCGCATCCGTGGATACGGCAACCGGTCGCTATCGCCAACTACGTGTTCCACGAGATTGTCGACTGCGGTAATTCCTAATATAAACCTTAGTCTACATCACTAGCCTATTTTAGTGCCATATCTGTGGATAAGTGACCCACTTGAGTATTGACAGCTGTTCCTTTAAACTACTCTTTACAAAAATCGGTACTACAATGTTAACTTTTCCCAAGTTCCCATAGTTAAACTGATTGTAATATTGATGGTTATTTCCTATGATTTTTGAACACTCTCGAAGCACTAATGATAACAGTTTGTGAGATTATAACTCATATGTTTTTTATTGCAGACCGCCACGAAGCTAATCCGGAAACGTACTACAGCGGAAGCCTGAGTTCTCCAAGAAGTGGCTCTCCAGTCTCGTTGGCTGACCCACTCGCTAAAGGTACATTAATTTCCTATATTCTCATCATCAGCCTATATCATTCCACTGCTGGACTAAGGCCTCCCCTAATATGTACCTATGCGTATGATCGCATTAGGAGGTAAATGCCCATAAACACCACGCTGGGCAAGCGGGTTGGCGATCGCAGTAGTGTGTTCACTATGCTGCAGCATATTATCAATCTTCGTTAAATAAATGATCAGTGATACTTCAATGCCTTAGTCGACTCTTATGACACCCCCGGGAAGAGTTGGATGGTGACAAATTCTTACTGGCGTCACCACACGGCCTATATCATTCATATACGTTATATGAAAAACGAGCCATTTTGTAAATGGGGCGCCACTGTAAATTAGTTGCTTGCTTTATACGAACCTTTTACTAAAATCACCTATCTTTATAATACCTAAACATATTCGAAGTAAGGTGTCTACTCGTAAGTCTGGGTAACATATTTTTTATGGTGAATGAAACTCCATGCACCGAGAAATGTTGCCTATTAAATTCAACTTATAGCATTTCAGTAAAAAGATTAAACTATCGATCGAGGTTTGCTTGGTGAAAAACGATAAGTCGAGCAACCCGGTTTTTGAAATACGGACTATCATCGTTGAGATTGCCAATTCCGTTATGTGTAAATTTCAAATTTGACAAAAGGAGACTGTAAACATATGTCATTTGGATTGATTTTTCAGTTCCTGAAATCGTGCACATAACGGAATTGGCAATCTCAACGACGCTATATCATTATGTTATATTATGACACTAACGTGTGGTTGCCATGTGAATAAAAAAATATCTCTACTTGTCTGGTTTCACCAGGCAACCCTCGAAATTTTTCCCTTAACTATGTCCAATTTATTTCAAACATTGAATTCCTCAGAACGCTCGAATCCATCGGAGGTCGCGATCCGCTCGGAAGGCAAGAACATGTCGCGCGACGAACCGAAACGGAATTCATTAGCACTCCACGCTCTGTCCACCGCCGATAGAGACGCGCAGTCCGACAACTACAGCCTACGCTCTTCAGCTGACGTAAGTTTTTCATTAATTACATACCTAAATAATTTCCTAGGTCAAAAGTTTACTTCCGCAACGTTTAATATCAGCAAGGCTTTTGTCCTTTCATACTTTGTAGGGTCAGGTACAGTCGCCATCAGGTATATCGTAGCGTCCGAAGCATTCAAAAATATCTGGACACGCCTTTATTGCCATAACGATAGAGGCGTGTTCAGATATTTTTGAGCGCTCTGGACGCGACGATGTATTTATTGGCGACTGTACTGTGCGGGAATTTCCTGTTGCTTTGCAATAAACTTCCTGCCAAAGTTTTCTTAAGAGCCTAATATATGGAGTTCTTCAGGCAGCCGTATGCTTGTTTTCTACCGTTACAGAATAACTAATAGTGATATAATCTAGTAACCTTAACTTCAAAATAGGAATAAAATCTCAGTAGGTAGGTAACTGGTTTTAAATCGGGACTTTACCATTACCGATCTGTAACCACGTTTAGTAATCAGCTTCGAAACGGGAAATAGAATCCCGTGTTGTAACTGGTTACGAAATGGCACTTTTCCGTTACTGATTTGTAACCAAGTAATCAGCTACTAAAACCTACTGGGAAAGTTATACGCATTTCATAGCTGGCTACCAGGCGAGGAACCATATTTCCCATTTAGCAGTAAGGTCCGACCGATACCCATATTTTAGTCTCAGCCGAGACCGAGACCGAGAATTAAGGTCCGACCGAGACCCATATCTTAGTCTCGGCCGAGACCGAGACCGAGAATAGATTTGATTCTCGGCCGAGACCGAGACTTGATAGAAAGGATAAAAAACGTATGAATTTCATAAAAGAAACCCTAGCTAATACCTATAGTAAGTCCAACGTCAAACTAAATACAATGTTTGTTACAATTTTTTTTGGATATTTTCTTTTTTTAAATTCTCTTTATGTAGGTACCCCAAAAACCGGTATTCGAATTTTAGGTATTTTTATCGATAGTACGATAGGGGTCGCTTACTCTAAATCATTCCTGCCATTCATTTTAAAGTGAAATTGAAGTCAGTTCATGTCAATATGACACCAATAAAATCACAGTAAGTTCGCGAGATGGCGCCAAGCTCGCCAATTACAGCTCATTACGAATCTCTGACACGGCCGAGAGTCCCGGCCATTTTTGGCCGAGAGCCGAGAGGGATATCTCGGCTCGATTTTCGGCCGAAAATGCCGAGACCGAGATCTCGGTCGGACCTTATTTAGCAGCCAGCTACCAAACAGTACTAGAAGCGGATGACCCAGACAAAGCGGAAAAGAAAAAATAATGTAACATTAACTTACAGATCCTAGACATCTCATCGAAGCCAGTATCAGAAGCGGCCCTCACCGACATCAGCTCGGACGCGACCGGCCACGCGGCCTGCGACATCGACTACGACCCCGACCAGTGCGAGTGCGACAGCTGGGACGAGTGCGAGCAGGACAGCTTCTCGTAACGAGTGCCAGTGTTGACTAAAACGAGGTGACCCAGAGGCGAAAGTGTAAAAGTAAGAATAGTAAAAATCTAACATTCATTCTTAGACATATCGAAGCCAGTATCAGAAGCGACCCCCAAGACCCCGACCAGTGCGAGTGCGACAGCTGGGACGAGTGCGAGCAGGACAGCTTCTCGTAACGAGTGCGAGTGTTGACTAAAAACGAGGTGACCCAGAGGAAAGTGCAAAAGTAAGAATAGTAAAAATCTAACATTCATTCCTAGACATCTCGAAGTCAGTATCAGAAGCGGCCCTCAAGACCCCTACTTTTGCGAGTGCGACAGCTGGGACGAGTGCGAGCAGGACAGCTTCTCGTAACTCGTGCCAGTGTTGACTAAAAACGAGGTGACCCAGAGGAAAGTGCAAAAGTAAGAATAGTAAAAATCTAACATTCATTCGTAGACATCTCGAAGTCAGTATCAGAAGCAACCCCTATGACCCCGACCATTGCGAGTGCGACAGCTGGGACGAGTGCGAGCAGGACAGCTTCTTGTAACTCGTGAGAATGTTGCGTGACTAGAAGCAAGAAAGAAAGAATAGGAAAAATCAAACATTCACTTACAGATCCTAGACATCTTGAAGCCAGTATCAGAAACGGCCGTCACGACCCCTACTTTTGCGAGTGAGACAACTGGGACGAGTGCCAGCAGGACAGCTTCTCGTAATTCGTGCGAGTGTTGACTAAAAATAAGGTGACCTAGAGGCGAAAGTGCAAAAGTAAGAATAGTAAAAATCTAACATTCATTCGTAGACATATCGAAGCCAGTATCAGAAGCAACCCCTAAGACCCCGACCATTGCGAGTGCGACAGCTGGGACGAGTGCGAGCAGGACAGCTTCTCGTAACGAGTGCGAGTGTTGACTAAAAACGTGACCCAGAGGCGAAAGTGTGAGAGAAAGAATAGTAAAAATCTAACATTCATTCGTAGACATCTCGAAGCCAGTATCAGAACAGAAGACAGCTTCTTGTAACTCGTGAGAATGTTGCGTGACTAGAAGAAAGAAAGAATAGGAAAAATCAAACATTCACTTACAGATCCTAGACATCTCGAAGCCAGTATCAGAACAGAAGACAGCTTCTTGTAACTCGTGAAAATGTTGCGTGACTAGAAGAAAGAAAGAATAGGAAAAATCAAACATTCACTTACAGATCCTAGACATCTCGAAGCCAGTATCAGAAGCGGCTCTCACGACCCCTATTTTTGCAAGTGCGACAGCTAAGACGACTGCGAGCAGGACAGCTTCTTGTAACTCGTGCGAGTCTTGCGTGACTAGAAGCAAGAAAGAAAGAATAGGAAAAATCAAACATGCACTTACAGATCCTAGACATCTCGAAGCCAGTATCAGAAGCGGTCCTCACGACCCATGCTTTTGCGAGTGAGACAGCTAGGGCAAGTGCGAGCAGGACAGCTTCTCGTAAATCGTGCGAGTGTTGCGTGACTAGAAGCAAGAAAGAAAGAATAGGAAAAATCAAACATTAACTTACAGATCCTAGACATCTCATCGAAGCCAGTATCAGAAGCGGCCCTCACCGACATCAGCTCGGACGCGACCGGCCACGCGGCCTGCGACATCGACTACGACCCCGACCAGTGCGAGTGCGACAGCTGGGACGAGTGCGAGCAGGACAGCTTCTCGTAACGAGTGCCAGTGTTGACTAAAAACGAGGTGACCCAGAGGAAAGTGCAAAAGTAAGAATAGAATCTAACATTAATTCGTAGACATCTCGAAGCCAGTATCAGAAGCAACCCCTAAAACCCCGAAACATTGCGAGTGCGACAGCTGGAACGAGTGCGAGCAGGACAGCTTCTCGTAACTCACGCGAGTGTTGACTAGAAGTGAGTGACTCAGAAGACAAAGCGTGACTGAAATAATAGTAAAAATCTAGCATTCATTCCTAGACATTCCGAAGCCAGTATCAGAAGCAACCCCTAAGACCCCGACCAGTGCGAGTGCGACAGCTGGGACGAGTGCGAGCAGGACAGCTTCTCGTAACTCGTGCGAGTGTTGACTAAAAATGAGGTGACCCAGAGGAAAGTGCAAAAGTAAGAATAGTAAAAATGTAACATTCATTCGTAGACATCTCGAAGCCAGTATCAGAAGCAACCACTAAGACCCCGACCATTCCGAGTACGACAGTTGGGACGAGTGCGAACAGGACAGCTTCTTGTAACTCGTGCGAGTGTTGCGTGACTAGAAGAAAGAAAGAATAGGAAAAATCAAGCATTCACTTACAGATCCTAGACATCTTGAAGCCAGTATCAGAAGCGGCCCTCACGACCCCTACTTTTGCGAGTGCGATAGCTGGGACGAGTGCCAGCAAGACAGCTTCTTGTAATTCGTGCGAGTCTTGCGTGAAGAATAGGAAAAATCAAACATGCACTTACAGATCCTAGACATCTCGAAGCCAGTATCAGAAGCGGCCCTCACCGACATCAGCTCGGACGCGACCGGCCACGCGGCCTGCGACATCGACTACGACCCCGACCAGTGCGAGTGCGACAGCTGGGACGAGTGCGAGCAGGACAGCTTCTCGTAACGAGTGCCAGTGTTGACTAAATACGAGGTGACCCAGAGGCGAAAGCGTGACTGAATGAATAGTAAAAATCTAACATTAATTCCTAGACATCTCGAAGTCAGTATCAAAAGCAACCTCTAAGACCCCGACCATTGCGAGTGCGACAGCTGGGACGAGTGCGAGCAGAACAGCTTCTCGTAATTCGTGCGAGTGTTGCGTGACTAGAAGAAAGAAAGAATAGGAAAAATCAAACATGCACTTACGGATCCTAGACATCTCATCGAAGCCAGTATCCGAAGCGGCCCTCACCGACATCAGCTCGGACGCGACCGGCCACGCGGCCTGCGACATCGACTACGACCCCGACCAGTGCGAGTGCGACAGCTGGGACGAGTGCGAGCAGGACAGCTTCTCGTAACTCGCGCCAGTGTTGACTAAAACGAGGTGACCCAGAGGCGAAAGTGCAAAAGTAAGAATAGTAAAAATCTGACATTCGTAGACATCTCGAAGCCAGTATCAGAAGCAACCCCTTAGACCCCTACTTTAGCGAGTGCGACAGCTGAGACGAGTGCGAGCAGGACAGCTTCTTGTAACTCGCGCGAGTCTTGACTAGAAACGAGGTGACCCAGAGGCGAAAGTGCACAAGTAAGAATAGTAAAAATCTAACATGAATTCCTAGACATCTCGAAGCCAGTATCAGAAGCGGTCCTCACGACCCCTACTTTTGCGAGTGCAACAGCTGAGACGAGAGCGAGCAGGACAGCTTTCTGTAACTTGTGAGAATGTTGCGTGACTAGAAGCAAGAAAGAAAGAATAGGAAAAATCAAACATGCACTTACAGATCCTAGACATAATCAGTAAGCCAGTATCAGAAGCGGCCCTCACGACCCCTACTTTTGCGAGTGCAACAGCTGGGACGAGTGCCAGCAGGACAGCTTCTCGTAATTCGTGCGAGTGTTGACTAAAAACGAGGTGACCCAGAGAAAGTGTGACAGAAAGAATAGTAAAAATCTAACATTCATTCGTAGATATCTCGAAGCCAGTATCAGAAGCAACCCCTAAGACCCCGACCAGTGCGAGTGCGACAGCTGGGACGAGTGCGAGCAGGACAGCTTCTCGTAACTCGTGCGAGTGTTGACTACAAACGAGGTGACCCAGAGGCGAAAGTGCAAAAGTAAGAATAGTAAAAATGTAACGTTCATTCGTAGATATCTCGAAGCCAGTATCAGAAGCAACCCCTAAGACCCCGACCAGTGCGAGTGCGACAGCTGGGACGAGTGCGAGCAGGACAGCTTCTCGTAACGAGTGCGAGTGTTGACTAAAAACGAGGTGACCCAGAGGCGAAAGTGTGACAGAAAGAATAGTAAAAATCTATCATTCATTCGTAGACATCTCGAAGCCAGTATCAGAAGCAACCCCTAAGATCCCGACCAGTGCGAGTGCGACAGCTAGGACGAGTGCGAGCAGGATAGCTTCTCGTAATTCGTGCGAGTATTGCGTGACTAGAAGAAAGAAAGAATAGGAAAAATCAAACATTCACTTACAGATCCTAGACATCTCGAAGCCAGTATCAGAAGCGGCCCTCACGACCCCGACCAGTGCGAGTGCGACAGCTGAGACGAGTGCGAGCAGGACAGCTTCTCGTAACTCGCGCGAACGTTGACTAGAAGCGAGTTACTCAAAGGCAAAACGGGAAAGAAAAGAAAACATTGTGATCGATTCGACAAAATTTTCGCAGGTTATGGAACAAATGTAACATGGCTGACTCGGTCACGTCATTGCATAGTATGAAAAAAGTCGCTGCCCGATATCTGTCTGTCCCTCTAAAACTACGATTTTTATTTTGCGAATTCTATATGAGTAGCCAAGATGCCAATCACTAACGCTTAATCGTGAACGAAACACGACTGTCTTTGTCGCACAAATAAGAACTACAGAGAGAAAATTACGATACGCTACTAAGCGTTAGCGATTGGAAACTTTGCGACTCTTGGCAGCTGCAGGTTAACCGAATCTTTAGCTGAACATAAGCCATTCGTTTATGCGTATCAGGCAAACTACAAAGCCCAATTTTATCATAATTTGCATGGCTATTTGATTACATTGCGGTAAGTGACCAATCAATTGATTTTATTATGCTGCTTGTAACGGCAGCAATATAGTGTAAATTATATGCAAGACTTTACAGGTCTAATGGGGCTATAAATACTGGCTTCGGAAGATTGCTTTGCTACCTCGCTATAAAAACTGTCACTACTCTTGGCAACCTCGTATGTCAGTATCGAAACTGAACTGAGATACGATCTTTACTTCAAGTAGGTATTTGTTACGCGAGTTTTAGATGTCAACCGACAAACGTAACGCGATGCGCAGCTAGTCATTGTCAATTTGTGTACCTAAATTTAAATTTTAATCAATTTTAAGAGGAGTAGGATTAATCAACTTAAATGGCTGGCCAATCTATGTGCTGGCACGAATATTTTAGGACGAATTATTGTAGTAAACATTCTTAGTTCATTTCAGTTTGTTTTATATGAGTACTAAATAAGGTTATGGGTATGAAATATAATGCGTATTCAGCAGTCGTATGTGACGTTGGTGCAAAAATATCTGAACATATTGTATTCCATTTCATTTATATGATCCTCTAATAAAGAAATTTACCGATATAATATCTTGACTAGCGTTGAAAATTTCCGGAATAAATCCAGTTTCTTTCCAAACAGCTCAATTTTTCAAGATTTTTTCGGAAAAATCAATGAAAGTTTCCAATTTAATTTTCATTTCTAAGCCAATGTGAATTAGGTCTAATTTTCACTTATACCAGGAGAACACGATTTCATCGACGAAAAGTCAATTGAAAAGATGGAAAGGAGTGACAGTGACATTGATTATTTCTGTAAAAACCCGAAAAAACGGATATAAACGAAATTTACATACATTCCCGAAAAAAAAATTGATTTTTTCCGACATTCTCAACGCTAATCTTGACACGAGAAATGTTAATAACCCCTGCCCTAATCAAAAGGCTGTGTAAAAATATTTTTTAACCAATTAACATGTTCAAAGCTTGTAATATGACACTGACAGTTGTTAATGCACCACCATCATCTTTAACCTATTCCCTGGCAAGTCAAAAACTAATATCGCGCGGCCATCGCCAAGAAATTGCATATGAACAACTGTCGACATTGTCTTGTCAACAGAAGGTGCATTTTACTTTGAATTTTCCACCTTGATTTCAAGTCAATGGGGGCATAAGGTTAAAACGACAAGGCTGTAATAATTACGTGTTTATGATGTAATATGAAAACGATTGCCAACTGAGGCTACACCGGATAGATTAGAAGTACAGCGGCCCTACCGCGAAAATCGAAATTCGTAAATTTCGAGGATTTGTCTCTCTCACTCTAATGACGCCTTCGTTTGAGTGACAGAAAAATCCTCGAAATTTACGAATTTCTATTTTCGCGGTAGTAGGCCAGGTAAATTCACTAAAGCTGGCACGAATGGAATGAATGAAATGAATGACATAATATCATTGTGTGTATGCAGTCGTCGTATACCAACCTGTATCTACTGTCATTTTTGACAACCACACATAGATACTTTCTGTCACTGACTCGATCCATTCGTGCCAGCTTTCGTGAATTTACCTGTATATACCTAAACGTTATACGGCTAGTATGAAGTGTTCTTTAGATGGAATAAGTGGACAGAATTAAAATTAAGCAAGAATTTTAACTCTTCTACTACTACTGATAATATTGATAAGGTCCATTTAACAAATAGTATTAGTACCTAATACTTTAAAAGTGATGTACATATTTAATAATTTACACAATGAAATTAAATTTGAAATTACTATCAAAACATTGTATTGTGATCTATGCTTATATCGGGATATGTAGGTGTATTATTTCCAAGGCAGAATAAATCTGCCACTGTATTTGAAAGCTTATGTTTCATTAATGGGATACGTAGTTATATATTTAACGGATTCGTGGGTCAGGGTAAGAATGTTTATTATGAATATTTTAATGTTTGTGTCTCGTGTCAGTTATAATTCTAAAATAGAAACACAGCTTTTATTAGGCAGCTTTAGGCTACAAATTAATCAAAATGCCACCGCCATCTTAAACTTCTGAGTTTTTAGCATCTTACTCCGTGAAATACGAAAAATCCTTAAATGATTCGTACTATGGCTTGGCTGCCGAAGTGTGAGAACTTAATATTCGGCTAAGTACGATGCACATCTAGAAGCAAAATAATTCACGATTAACCTTTTCAACGCCTTCCCTTTCGCATTAAATTGTGACATACATGCCAGTATCTCTGAAACCAATGAACAACGAAAATAAACCTTATCTGTCAGCAAGCCAGTTACTTTGACAGCATACTCGATGACCACTTTAGTGGCTGCTGGCGTGGTAGGCAGGACAACACACGGCCACTTTATGCGTTTTCTTGGCGTTGAAAAAGTTAAAATGAACCAAAGAATCTGAATCAAATCGTCAAGCCAATATTATTGAGTTGACAATTTTCTACCAAGTGTCCATTGCTTCGTAACTTGGTGTAGCACTGCCGATAAGCGTGATGCAATATAAAACACTACATGCCACAAAACTATCTGGTGACTGATTGAGTATTGTTTTTCCCTTTCGGTCTCATCAAAATGTGTATAAGACGGAAATGGGCAAACAATATTTAGCGGCTTGTTGAATTGTTAGGAGATGTTTATGAATATCCTTACCTCCCGCAAACAAGTGTGACACAGATATCAGGACACTGTAAGCCAGATAATTTAGTGGCAAGCAGAGTTAAGCAAAAAGTAAACTGATTACTATTGTCAATTACATTTGTATGTGTAATTTGTGTAATTAGAATGAATATTTGGTTTACTTTTTTCCCCGACTCTGGTGGCAAGTACTGCTTCATTTTCCAGCAAATCGAGTCTATAAGAGACTGGCAATAAACAGGCACGACACATGATAAATAACCATGTGACTTGACTATTCTTTGTAATTTTATTTTATTTATATTTTCATGTAGGTCGTGTAGAAAATTCCATTGTGTTATGTTCTTAGAATTTAAATTCGGCTGATTTCAAGGCATAGAGCTTTATAAAACAGACCAATGTTATAAATCTCCTTGTAGTGTAGATGTCTTCTAGTTTAAGATAGTTTTGTAATTTTTTAATTAGTACTTTTACCTTTAAGATCACATTGCCAACAACAAGTACAACAAGGAATTTTGACAGTATTATTTCCTTCATTACAATTTTTAAAAGCACTTCATAAAAATGATCTCACTTGTGTGTATAAAGGTGCTTGTATCACTCGTTCAATAGGCACTCGGAATTATATAAAAAATATTGTACATTCGTTACAACCCACGTGACACTTCCATTGTCCGACTGGAGGGGAGCATAACAAAATTACAACTAATATTACAAGTAGAAATCTCTTTTCATTCTCTATTACTAGAAAGAGACTTCCGCTTGTAATTTTAGTTGTAATTTGTTATGCAATAGGCCCCAGGGTGCGCAGCCATGCTAATCGCTAACATTCATTCGTCAATCGTGAACAAAAGACTGTCTTTGTCTTAGTAAGAAAGAGTGGCAGAGAGAGAAATCTACGATACGCACTGAGCGTTAGCGATTGGCAACTCCACTATGAGATAATGCAAACCGGTTTTGGAAAGTATGGAAAAACTGTTTAATAACCGGTTATTCATCGTAATCTCATACAAATAAAAACCGGTTTGCACGCCCTGGCTATGGCTAAACATACATGAATTCATCTGAAGAGTGCAGGGCCCCCTGACCAGGGCAGTGTCACGTAAGTTATTGTTAGGGGTCAGAACTATGGGTGCAAAACTTTAACAAAACTATAAAATTGACATATGGGAACACTAATATTATTGAAAAATCTGTATCCATTTTTATTCCCTATCTCGGAATCTTCAACTTACAATGTGTGGGTGTGTAGATATGTGTATTTAATGGATGTACGTTCTATGTCAAGTCCACTTGAGAAGTTATGTTAAAGTTTTTGCACCCATAGTTCCGACCCCTAGTTATTGTACTTTAGAACTGCCTCTTTGTGTCGTATGAAACTTCCATGTAAATTAAATCTGTACTTAACATGAATAAATTTTCTTGGGAGACTATAAATTGACTATAAATAAATTTTCTTGGGAGACTATAAATTGATGAGCAATTATGATAATTACCTACGAGACAAATTATAGTCTTCAAAAAAGGCTGTTTAAAATCAAACGACCAAACGACGGCTTACATAATGTAATCTCTTCCACTTTACTCATTACTGGTAAAATTGTGATATCTATATTTAAAAAGCTTTACGAAATCATTCATTATAAAAAATAAGATTTGGCTGGACATTCACCTAATCTATTCAAAAAATTAAGAAAGTAACATGAAACGTTTTATGTAGTTTTTACATGCCAATTTTCCCTTTTTCGTAATTAGTACATTACTGCAGAGGCCGGCAAATACGGGCTTGCAGGCCAATAGATATATAAGTCTGGATAGAAATATGAGGCTTGTAAGCTCTTATTCACGCCGAAGCTTGTATAGTGCTTTTCTCAAACATGCAATGAAAGGAAAATAAAACAATCATTTTGTTCCAGATTTAGGCCTGTAATGTTTGTATGAAATTACATTACTATCCTCTTCTGTTTGAGAAGCTCTAAATGGGATACTTCAGAGCCTATTTTTAGGCTCATGACAACATTTCATTGCATGTCTGTGAAAAATATGTTTCCAATAGGGAACAGTACTACACCAACCAATGAGAGAGACAGAATATTTCTGTTTTAAGGATTAAGTGAATTGTTTAGGTAAAACATGCAGTAACAGTCGTCATCGTCACTATTCTGACTCTTATGACTTATGACTAAAATAAATATCAGTATTATGACAATATGCAAGTTTCTTTATATCGATTATTGTAAATTGTGACTATTATACTTCAAGAACCAAAAAATTATTCTTTTCATTGTAAATATCATGTAATCATAATTATATCCCGGTTTAAATAATAAATGATTTATTGTTACACTTAAAATATACGCCAAATTAAAACTAAATTGATTCCATACTCCTTGGTTATTAATTTGGTCTAATTATTTTAGGTGTAATTAAAATCTCCTACCCATACATAGGATTATATTTTTGTAGGTTTCTCTCTTAGATGACTGTGTTATTTGTATGTATAGTAGGTTGTGAATTTAACCGGTTTGAAATTATGTGTGCACTTATTTAAAATAAATGTAATGCAGGATGAGAATTTTGTTAAGGGTGACTCAACTGTTTTCTGTCTGTTATTGCCATGGTTACGGTCTCCTGAGTAACGCTAGTTTTATGAAAAATGGTTACTTAAATTTTAAAACCATGGATGTAGTCCATGTTCGTAGAGGAAAGGGCTTATTAACACCAGAATACCTAATGGATGTTTATATAATTGAAGTAGCATAATTTTGCTTAAAACCGACGTTACTCAGGAGACGGTAACCATGGTAATAACAGACAGAATGAATTTTATTCTACCTTAAAAGCCTGTAACTTTTGAAAATAGATTGCGTTCATTATGCCGAAAAGTGACTGCAAATGTCACTCACAAAGATTTTCTCATTGAATCCTATATTGTATCTTGAACTAAAACTATATTGTAACTGATTATTTATTATTCAAACACAATGAAAACTTTTATACAGCGTCCGTTCCCAACTAGTGCCTTACGACGGACAAGTTGCGTTGCTCGCGTAGGACGTTGTAACCAGTCATCGTAAGTTACGAATAAAATCTCAATTATGTAACGTTGTTTCACTTAATCTCATTTCCTAGATAAGATTTAACCTGATAAAATGCTCAGTTGCTCACATAGGTACACGTGCCAAAACGAAATTCGTAACTCGTGTAGATTTAAAGAACTCCCTTCGCTCGTGCTTTATTTTATCTCCACTCGTTTCGGACTTCATTTTTTTCGCACTTGTATCGTAATATACTATTTCAGTACAGATGGTGCTTTTTTACACGCTAGTGCTTAAAGTTGTTCATTTTAATAATGTCAGGTCGAGATCTTCGGAATGCCCATATGTGTGCGATTCGAAAATCGGCACAAGTTACGAATTTCCTTTTCGCACGTGTATCGTGCAGTCACGTCTAAAAGTATGTATACATAATATGAAATTTTACCTTCCAATAAAATTGTTATTATGTTTCCTCAGACGTCGGAGATCTTTAGATCTGGGGAGGAGTTACGTCTCCCAATGACCGATAGATGCCGCTAGCGTCTATGAAGCCGCTCCACACCCCGTAGCGCGCCGCTGTGACGTAGTTTCCGCCCAGACAGCTTCCTGTAACCAACCAGCTCGCACCCGGCGACTCGCCGCCATTCCATTGTTGAGGAGAACATAAAGTTTGATAAAAGATGCCACCAGGAAGGCATTATCCAGATCTCCGACGTCTGAGGAAACATAATAACAATTTTATTGGAAGGTAAAATTTCATATTATGTGTTCCGTTCGACGTCGGAGATCTTTAGATCTGGAGACCTGTCTATTATCTCCTGGTGGCGAGTCAGCGGGTGCACAAATGTTAGGGCTCTACTGCCGTAAACCAATAGGTGTACATATACATAGCACAGATAGATAAACATTATTCCTTAAATGCATGACATGCTTGACAAATATTCAAATAAACTTGAATTATGACGGGTAGTCAATAAAATTAAGAATACATGATGCATCGCTATGCATTCGGGCTTTAAGAATCGGCTCAAAACAAGTCTTTTCGGTTGGGTCGACATGCGATTTGCGTGTATCTACAGAGTAGATATCCGCAGATTATATACAGGACTTACTTATCCGTAGATTTTACGCATAACATTTTCGTTATTTATACGAATTGACACGTCCAGAATACTGGGTTCATATTTTGATGTTATCGAATTTAGAACGGAATTTCCGACAGAAAATATACAAGTGAGAATTATTAGAATAATTGTCTATGTATAATACAGTTCAGTGCAAGGTCTTGCACTCTAGACCCAGTATTAAATTAACATTCCATATGTGCTTTTCTCTCCGATATGTCGGACAGCTGTTCAGATTACAACTAGTATTCTTTAAGCGTTTAATCAAACAGGTACTTGGAAGGAGAAGGTTTCACCAGATACATATTTTAAAAAGAATATAAATCAAAGCGTATCGTTTGCTACGCTAAATGCGAGATATTTCGTTACTTGATTTGATGAGATGGCAGACGATATTATTTTTGGCTTACCACGATGACTATTTTCCATATGGACCTGTTTTTACTTTGGAGGAACGCCAATGGAACACCAGCAGACTTTTCTTTTGATTTGGTCAGTTGGCGTCGGTGTCGCAGCATTTCGCTTAGCTAAACGCATCGTGCGTTCAGTTAGGGCTATTAGACTGAAACATACCGCGGCGCGTGGGCGCTCGAGATGAGCGAACAGGTCGATGGGAGGGGTACCCTCGCGGGTGAAGATCTGCTCCGTGGCCTCCGGGCGCTGGTGCCGCTCGGGGGCGCAGAGTCCCCTAGGTCGTCCGTCGACTTCCTGAAAGTACCGACCTGTAGGTATATGAACCGAACTGGTTCCGTAAGTTCTGAACTTGTAGTGCGTAGGCAATTCCCTGATGCCAATACTTTCTGCGTTGGTCGTTGTAACTAATAATCATACTAACTATCGATCTCCTCAAGTTCTTAAGTTTTAGAGTGTAGGTTCTTGGAGTCGCAGTGCAAATTCCCTGTTGGAGACCATGCACCGGCTTCCTGTTGAGGACCGACTGAGAATGCGGTGCGTTGATCAAAATACTTAGTGTAGTGTTTCCTTCTTACCTCGATATGAACGTATTTTATTACGTTCTTAATCCACCATGGGAGATTCCCTCAGAGTCCGGTTGGCAGATGAGATGGGAGCTGGCATGGGACTCTGCAATCGCCCGAAGCAGTGTTAGGGCCTGCGATAGTGCAACCAGCCTCCATGGACGCCAAGTTCGTAAGGTTGAGTCCGTCTAGGAGCGCACGGCGTTGGACGCGAGACAGGCTGTCTCGCAACGCAACCAATCATTTACCTTATTTTCCCTGCAGGACGCAAATGTTGTGGCTATGGTTTGAGTAAGGATTGTAAAGTATTTCAGGTAGTATACACGGTGGAATTTAATCGGTGAACAGGAACCCATTTTTCTAATTCAGTAATCGATGGCGGTCACGTTTATGTAGTACTTAAGTGGAACCAAGTTTTTTTTTAGCATAATTTTTTTTTATGTTTAAATTAAAATTTATTGTCACCCTACTAATGGTTTAGTCTGAAAAGTTTAATACCTCTTTTCAAACTAACAGCCATAGAAACTTAAAACATAAATGAGCAATAACCACTCACATGCTTTAATTTTTGCGATAGACTCTATTCCTATGTAAAATAAGAGCGATGCATGGCTGATAGTTTGAAAAGAGGTATTAAACTTTTCAGACTAAACCATTAGTAGGGTGACAATAAATTTTAATTAAAGTTTAATTTCAACATAAAAATTTTTTATGCTAAAAAAAAAACTTGGTTCCACTTAAGTACTACATAAACGTGACCGCCATCGATTACTGAATTAGAAAAATGGGTTCCTGTTCACCGATTAAATTCCACCGTGTATTTGCCAACCTAGGTTGATGGGGGTCCATCTGGTAATCTGTACTACTTTTTCGACTGGATTGCTATCAGGAAATAGTCTTGATAGGTGATCAAACGTTGGTCAGAACTGTATCATGTGGACGCAGTCACGGACGCATCCAATTGTTTACTTACAAATAATATTAAGTATACTAAAACTGCCCAGGACCGGAGTCAGAGGTGAACAGTCGTGTTGGGGACCAGGACTTTCTTTGGGTCGTTGCGCTAGAGGAGTAAGTAAGTTCAGCTATTAATATGGGAGACCTTTAATCGGCTCTGGGAAAGAATAATCTGTGTAGGGATAGCACCGGGAAATGACAATACGCTTAGATAAAAAACGAAGAATTTATATTCTGTGACGAGTCTACCGGTGTTTCGAGCTATCTCTCCATGGCCTCTTTCCTCGAGCAGCTGTATCTCGAGCTCTCTTACGACCGGGGGTTTTTTGTCCCAAATTTGTTTATTGCCTTCGGAGAAATGGTTCGTTTTATGAGGAGGAACCCGTATTGCTGGAGAACGAGTGCGAGTAGAGAGATTATAAGAGATCTGTTTCCAAACCTTGTCAATACCACCAGTTTTCAGAAAACAGGCCCGCGGATTTGAGTGTCTGAGGAATCCGGGGCTGGCCAAACAGGATACGTTTGTAGAATAACATGAGATATTACGTTACAGATTCCATAAGTGTTCCTGCTTCTGCTGTATTGGATCGTGGGAGACTGCAGATAGTATTTGAATATAGGTACAACGTACAGATTTCCTATAGAACGATAGGACGCAGTTCCTTGTGACTCGGTCAGCCACTACAACGGATCCTTGATCGAGACCGAGGTCTGTAATCCCCCCAGCTGCAGTAGGCACGTGTATGTCTATCAGGAACACCCGAAGCAGGAGCACCAGACTGTGGTTTGCAATGCTTCCGCTCGGCAGGCGGCGCCAGGGTGGTTGCCGGCATCAGCTTGGTTACTTACGTGATATGGGGGGGCCAAACTGACAAGAGTCGTTGGCGCTTTCGCGTTGGGCAGAGCTTCCGCCGTATGACGAATATCGCGGTCGGTGGCGTCATCCGGCCAGTTGGCAGCCGGCAGCGAGGCGTTATCGTGGCGTCATTGTATCGGCTTGGCGGGCCACTGTAGTTGCACAATGAACTTCATCGGACCAATTGTATTGTGACTTGTAGCGCCATTGCGGTGGCCGCGTGAATGTAGCAGTTTCGTGATCGGCAGCAACATGGAGGTGGGTTATACCGCCATGCCTGGACAGCATCAGCATCGAACGGCAGTATTATTACCTGTAATGTCATCATGGTGACTATAATTTCGTGGCCAGCGGTGTCCCGTGGCACCCGGTGAGGTCAATACCGATGGTGTCGTCGCGACGACTAGTTAAGTCGGGACCGGTGGCGTGGTTGCGGCAGCCAATGAGGCGAGGACCGGTGTCACCCAGTGAGGTCGGGATCGGTAGCGCCGTAGTGGCACCCCGTCAAAAACGGGATCGGTAGCGCCGGCGTGGCACTCAATGACGTTACGCTCAGGACGGTTGGTGCCCACGTGGCAGCTAGTGACGTCGGGGCCGGCGGCACCGACATGGCGTCAGTGGGGTCAGGGCCGGTGGTGTTCACGTAGCGTTCAGTAGCGTCGGGACCGGTGGCGGCCAGCGTCGGGACCGATGGCGTCCCCGTGACAGCCAGCGACGTCAGGCCCGGTGGCACCAACATGGCAGCCAGTGGGGTCCCCGCCCCCAGTGGCTCAGGATCAGTGGCGCCCAGGTGGCGGCCAGTGAGATCAGGATCGGTGGCGCCCATGTGGCGGCCAGTGAGATCAGGATCGGTGGCGCCCATGTGGCGGCCAGTGAGATCAGGATCGGTGGCGCCCATGTGGCGGCCAGTGAGGTCAGGATCAGTGGCGCCCAGGTGGCGGCCAGTGAGATCAGGATCGGTGGCGCCCATGTGGCGGCCAGTGAGGTCAGGATCGGTGGCGCCCACATGGCGGGCAATGAAGGTCATGACCGGTGGCGACCACGTGGTGGCCAGTGAGGTCGGGACCGGTGGCGCTCACGTGGCATCCAGTGAGGTCAGGACCGGTGGCGCCCATGTAGCGGCCAGTGAGGTCGGAACCGGTGGTGCCCATGTTCGATCACAACATTCGTCGCCATCCGCAGACTAGACTCCTTGGGTAGATAGAATATCATTAAGCTAACTCACCAAATGATTCGAGAGCAGAAATCGTAAAGAGTACCCAGGTCCAGCTGCTGCTCGCGGCGGCGGCGGCGGAGCGCGGGGTGGCCCCCGGCGCGCCCGGCCGCGGCGGCGACACGGCGGCGCCGGCTCCCCGGCGGCGCGCGGGCCGCCCCCAGCTGGCGCCGCGCTGCCCGCGGCGACACGATGATCGCGATGCACGTTTCCTCTCGTCGGGTGCGAAGCGGCTTACGTTACCGTATGAGAAGTAACGCGATTAAAAACACGCGTTAATCGGACGATTTCCTACTTTAAAAATCTCGGAAACGCCTACGACTGAACGACGGTAACGTTTAAAACACGATCGTGGTCGAGAACGTATTTCGCCAGAAAAAGTGGGTAGATCGAAGTCACTCTTGAAAATTGCGCGACGGACGTTATCGGTTCGAAAACACTTCGGAAACTCGATTATTCGAAATGAAATTTTAAAATTCGAATCTAAAATTTTCGTCGTAAATATTTAACGATAGACCACTTTCTTGACGATTAGCGAAACACTTCAAATGACTTCCTTAAAATAACTTTTCTGTTCGAGCAGAAGTTCCGAAATATAATTACTGGGAATGAAGTCGATCGAGAAGTTAAAGACCACGTGTCGAATTTAAATAAAAATATGCGGACCTTCGGCCAAGACGGTCGACGAAACAATGGAATGGCGGCGAGTCGCCGGGTGCGAGCTGGTTGGTTACAGGAAGCTGTCTGGGCGGAAACTACGTCACAGCGGCGCGCTACGGGGTGTGGAGCGGCTTCATAGACGCTAGCGGCATCTATCGGTCTTTGGGAGATGTAACTCCTCCCCAGATCTAAAGATCTCCGACCTCGAACGGAACACATAATAAAATTTGAAAAATATGTAGCCACACATTTTCATCAAAAATATGTATCTATTACTGACACCAAAAAATTATATTCATTAAACTGTTTTAGTATTATGTAATCAAATCACATAATGCTTCAGAAAATTGCATACTTTAATAAATTACATATAAATGTATCCTCCTCGTAGTCAAAAATAAGTATAGGTACATGAATGGTTTCCGTTTACATGTAACCACACCAATTTGTCAAATATTTATATACGCTGTTTGATTCATAAATATGTATTCAGACAGCAAAAACAAACCTTGTCTGACTGGCATAAAATCGTAAGTTGTATAATTAACTGATTTGACAATTCACGAAAACAGTGCAGACTTGTCACTGCATTAGTATTATGTATCTATTACTGACACCAAAAAATGTATCCATTACATTTTTTGGTGTCAGTAATAGATACATATTTTTGATACAATGTATGACTACATGTTTATGCAATCTTGTTTTTGTATACATATTTTTAGACGTGACTGTACAACGTTTTTCAGTACATATGGCACTCCAAAGATTTCGACCTGTGATAATTTATTTCCACTCGATTCCAACTTAATTTTTTTCGCACTCGTATGGTAAAGTACTATCCAAATAAACTAACCAAATCGGGCTTTTCTTTTTGAGTAGTTTATGCCACAGAATATAAAAAAAGATACATTATATCCTACATCCATGTACATTATACATTTGGATCACATTTTCGATATGATATTGATAAAAAATTGTACAAATACAAACCTTTTGAGAATTTTCAAATCCATGGATGTAGGATCAATAGTCAAATCAAAAAGGAAACTGCTCATCAACGAATCCTCTCATTGCTCTGCATAGGATAGCGCCACCTAGTGGTCAATAGCTTTATCAGCTTTAGCGGTTCCGTGATTTTATATTCAGAGTGATAAAGGTTATCTCGAACATCTCCCATAAACGTCAACATTTTGGCAAATTGCAACACTTCGCTAAATGTCAGCGTACAAGGCTGTGCGTCGCTTTTTTGCTACTCATCGCCGGATTTTGCCAATTTCTCCGGCATTAAACAATAACCAGAGCAATTTGGTTATTAACCGGAGACTCACACCTACACCTGTTGCTTTTCGTCACTTACCTGTAAGTTTCATTCTCGTTTACATTGTCTAACTTGAATCTAATATGTGACAGCTCTTTGTGGATTTTGAATTGTGTACATACGGTCAACGATATATAGTTGTTACTGTGGGTGTCGTAGATAAGGATAATCGTATTAATCGTAAGGACGAATCGATTAGGGACCTTAGGCGGGCTCTTTGACTAAAAACCCAGTAAATGTAGTAGAACTAGCAGCAGGAATTAGCTACCCTCATAGGTTACCTAACCGAATCCTATGAATTATATTCAAAACTTCAATTTGCTTTCTTCCAGTTTCTAGGATCTAATGATTTTGATCCATGCTAGAATAAATATTGTTTCTATAAAGTTTCATATATTTAAAGAAAAAATATGTGTCTTGTTAAATGAGTACATAACAACTAATTGTTATCCTTCATGTACTTTATTTATCTGTTTGTAGTATTTCAAGTACTAAGATATGACTTTGACTAATGTATTATAATAGCAAACTAAATCACAGATTTCTTTGTCCATGCAATGTAAGTAGTTCAGTATAAAAATAATAAATAACATTATATTGGAGCTGCTTAGTTTTTTCAGTATTTATTGGTAATACACTAAAGAGTAGTTTCAGTGGCATTTTAATTGATAATTTTGGATTGATCCCCTTTTAAAAGAAATACTAGGATTTTGTGTATGATTATGTATATTATTCTTCCCTAAAAACAATTATTATGTTAATGCCCTAGTCAAGACTACTGATAAGGGAAAGGGACTAAACAATTAGTACAATATTACATAATTAGCTTACAGAACGGAATTATAAGTGCTCCATACCGTAACTGATATTCTTTTAATGAATGCTGCAAGGATTTGCCTTTGCTATATTCACTTTTTAAGTGTTAATTAAACTGAAAACAGTTATTACACAAAACAGTAGGTTTACTGAAACATGATTTATAGTTACGTTATAAAGCAGATATTGGCCAAAGTGTATTGTGTCTACACACTCGGTTTCACCAGTTTTCTTGAAAATGGCTGGCATTTACTTATTGAAGAGGTAAGATTTTTTATCTCACTTTACTAAGTAATTATGCACAATAGTATATAATATAAACAAATTTACTGTTACTGATGTTTTCCATTTTCTTATGTTTTAGAATTAAGTATCCAATTATTATTGCTTTCTCAATTGGTTCAAGTTAATTATTGTTCTGCTTGATTACTTTAACTTTTCAAAACTCCACTATTTTAGTAGTGCCATTCCCAGCCTAAAGATTTATGGTTGGAACATTTCAACCATAAATCTTTAGGCTTAGCACAGATTGGTGCGACAATACATTGCAGTGAGATAGAGTTCCGACCTTTTACTATGTTAATAGAAATGGGATGGATGGTCTATTTTGTGAATGTATTGTATGTGAATATTCCGAAGCAGTAAATTCTCCATATTAATATTGGTAAAAGTGGGACTTTCCGGGAAACACATATATCAACTGAAACCAATTGACAAAAAGGGTCACAAGCTTATACAATCATAATTAATAGTTACTGGAAGTATCTATTATGATCATATCAGCTTCAATGTAACAGTAACTGCTTCATTGATAAAAGTTAAAAATAAACATATTGTATACAACTTGAATACATGGAGAAATAACTCTGATATCTATTATTGTATCAGTTTACATTTTAATAGAACAACTAAGAGATAGATGGTTGAAGAAGTTATCTGCCTATAAATTAAAAGTAATTACGCAGCGCAAATTAGAGTAGATACCAAGTTATCTTGTATCACATTGAGATGATAATATTGTTTATATAATATATAAATGCATGGATTTTACTGCAGTCTGAAGTCTTTCCCAATTGTGATTTGCACTTGATATGCAATTACTTGGTAGGAATTTTATCTATTTAATTGTTTGTTATCATTTTGATATATGCATTCTTATTGTGGGTATATGTTTAATATGCATCCTTAATATTGTGTGATATAGCTGTGGCGGAAACAATGTCAATTATTCTTATATTTAGGAGTGGCTTTGCAAAGACAGTTTTTGATTGATCCCTAATTCGACACAAACAAGGGATCAAGTCTCCTTGATAATCAATTTTTATTATACTTTATCTTTGCAGTAGATTTAATCTGGTTAGTTAATTTAGTATATTCACTGGACATATAAAAATATAGGTACGTCTATTGTGATTTTTTTTTCGTGAAAGTTCTATTTATGTGAATGGGACATCAATTGTGTTTTTTTCCTATTAAATGTTCCAAATTTCCTATAATATGTGGGGGATAGAATGAGCGAATGCTCTTTTGGTCTAAATGCACCTTAATATTCTAGACAGTAGCTGTCTATCTACCTGTTACCTCTTCACCTTAAAAACACTGGACTGATTTGAAATGAAATGAAATGAAATGAAATGAAAATGAAATGAAAAGAAATGAAATAATGAAATGAAATGAAATAAGTTTATTTGCAGAACATTATGTACAGAAAAGGTGGTAAAAAAAACAATAATTTGTCCAGATAATGTCAATACCTTATACTAGTAGGCATGCAAAAATTTACATATATTATTTACATACAGTATTTACATTAATTACATTATTCTATTACAGACGATAATTACGATTTAAATTAAAGACATTAAAAAACAAAATTACAAATAATATTTAAAACTATGTCAATATAAATTTTGGTCTAATTTCGCATTCAGGTAGTCTTTCACAGTATAAAAGTTGTGCTCACTTAAAAAAATGTATGATTGCTCGTCGAAATTTTGCACCAGGAATGTCTAATAGAGTCTGTGGTAGTTTATTATAAATTTTATATATCATCCCGTCAACATTATTACGATAGAGTGCCAAATTTTGTTGAAATTTGCTATGGAGATAATTAAATACACCCGAGAAAGGACGTAAAATAGCCTGAGTGCATACGAAGTCGCGGGCATCAGCTAGTAATTCATTTAAAAGTCAAAACCGTTATCATTACAAATACTAAAGTAAATATAGTGTCATTTTTTTTATAATTGCTCAACTGAACCTGTGCTCAACAATGATTTACAATTATTATTTTTCATCAGTATACATATTGTGTAGATTACATACTTGTTTGATGCAGGCAAGGCTTAATGATTACAGGTCATTGCTAGCAACATACAACCTATACATACATAAATTTATACGATATATACTCTTAGCTGTCTGCTCGTTACGTGAAATCTATTAACCCGTATCAAACATTGTTCACGCATGTCCCTCTTGTATAATAGGTACATTTTCAATGTTCCGTGTAAGTCTACATTATCGAAGCTGGGTACGTAACCAAGATGCCAAAGGCTACGCTCAGTAGCCTATCGCAATATTCTCTTTCTGACCCTCTTCTACACTAGTCCGACAAAGACGGTTGCATTTCATTCGTTACCTACTACTTACTGAGCGTTAGCGATTGGCATATTGGCAACGCACCGTGACGGTAAAGACGACAAACATCGGACCATCACAAGCCACCTTGTGATGGTTTCGCTTTTGTCGTTTATCGTGCTACGCGTCACTTTCGTGCTTGCATACTCGTTAGAACGTGAGGGTAAAGACGACAAACGATAGACACGGGACCATCATAAGCCCGCAGGGCACAACTTTCCGTTGTCGTGTATAGCAAGTGTCCGACACTGGTGGCACCATCCTAAATCGTACTTTAATCCTTACAAAGTTGACTTTCTTAAACCTATTGCCACTGTCCTCCTTGCATATACATAATTCATTCATAAGTACCACTTAAATCATAATGGTAACTCTGTGCCATGACCGAATACTATTTTAGATCTTATTTTAATAATTATTAAGTCGGTTTTTGCGCCGTGCCCTGGGAAAACTCTTTATCGTTTAAGAGCTTTATTTATCTACATAATACTGTACGCATTTGTTGTTTTATGTAATTATTGCATAATGTTCCCGATCGATCGATACAGTTGGAATCTGTAGTACATTAGTCATATAAACTCATTAGTCTCATTACATATAAGGCGAGTAACGAAATATAGACGTGCAACTTTGTAAATCTAGACCCAGAGGGCAGAAAGTTTTTTAATAAATATTGATGCTTTGGTTTTTTACTACCACAATTGCAACGATGATAGGTACCTTTTTTTATTATTATTATTGAAGCCTATATACGTCGCACTGCTGGGCAAAGGCCTCCCCCCTAAGTCTCCAATCGTCCCGCCACCTCCTCTGGGTCTGCCAGCTGCTCGCCTGTCTTGTGGCACCCATTTCGTGGCTATTTTAGCCCACCTACCTGGGTGCATGCGACAGACATGGCCGGCTCAGTCCCATTTCAGCTTGGCGGTCTTGACTCCAACATCAGCAATACCTACGGGTTTTGGAGCGCAGCGTGTTGTTTCTGATTCGGTCTATCCGTTATAGGTGCCTAAAGTAAATAAAGCGCTGACTTGAAAAAACTTTATTTCTGTATATGCAATGGTAGGATCGTCAAAATTCGTTTATTCCGTGAGTTAACGACTGTTACGAGATTTACTGATAAAATAATAAGGGTAAAGCACGACAAGTCAGATTTCTCATCAGGTCAATGGACATCTACTTTATTTATTCATCGTGCGAAGTGTTTGGTTCCTTGTCATTGATAAATGTGAGAAGAATACGATTATTAACATTGTCGTTGTTGCAAACTGCGTAATATTGTTTATAATAGCTGTGGTCATTTGAGTTTATTTTAATATGCTTTATTATCACTTGATTTTAATCGTAATCGCTTTTAACATTCTTATTTAAGGAAAGCCCAGGGCCTATATTTTAGTTTAGGTGTCCTTGATATTTTTCTACTTAACTATTAAGTAATCAATCACTATCACTAGTGAAAGTAGGGGAGACCAGGTATGAACGTAACAATTTTCAGTTTAAGATTTTTTTTATTTTTTTGGTAGCTATTGTCAAACTTTGCATCTTTATGTGCAATAGACACATATTTCATGTATCTTTTGGTACCAACATAAACTTCATAAATCGAATAGTTTTACAGAAAAATGGCTCACAGTGAAGGATGGAATTTGTTGCAATTATCCCTACCCCTAGGGCTGGTTGTAACAGTGCATAGGGATAATTGAAACAAAGTAAATAACTATAAAATAATCTATATAATTATGTGTAATTAGCATTTTTAAGTAATCAGTAACAGTCTTACAATATCACTACCTCGAAGACAAACATTAACAATGAATGAATGTAATTAACATTATTATATGAGACGAAATTAATTTATATAGGATATATGAGTGACGTGAGATCAAAAAACTTTCTGTCTTATTCTAAATGGCGTATAAACAAATGCTTAGGTGTAACCCAAGGAATTAAATGCTTCCTGCATTGTCCTTATTTCTGAGTATACTACTAAGCTAATCATACAATGTACCTACCTAATGTGTTTTATTCCTCATCGACAGTGAATATTTGTTTCCAGAAACAAATCCCGCTTTGGGTAGTGCCGGTCAACTTTCAAGTAAAGCTTTCCTTTACTTTACATGTCTATATAAAGTGATGTGACACAGTTGGTACGTCTTTACTGCGTCCCTGTAGGGCATTTAAAAAAAGGATCACCTCAACTGCAGCTAACGCTATAATTTCTATTTTGGTTGACTTCTGTCTGTTCTTTTTTTGTGTATATTAGACATTATGCAACAAAAAGGCACTAAGTATATGAGTTATTTAATAAACGCTAGCACAAAGGTGAACCAATGAGCCTCCCATTTGGAAATCGGGATGAAAGTAACAAGTTGTTTCAATCATCCCTGAATATCGAATTTCCAGAATCCCACAAACACGTAGCAAAAAAACTTACAAAGCATTATTAAAACATTGATTTGCAACCCTTAAACTGTAAATGATTAGTGACTTTACAAGACCCATGCAAGACAAAAGCTCTAAAGTTTACCATGAAAAATCTAGCTAAGATTGAAAAAATCGTGAAAAACTTACTTTTGACGCATTTTTCTGGGACCATAGCACTACACGCATAACCTGCCGTCACAGCACCATGGGTGTAACTGAGGTCAGGGGGGAATCGAAATGGCATCTAATGCCCTGAAGGACGTTCGGATAGATGTCACAGTAAAATTTTAAATGAATTTGTTACGTTTATCCCGCGTTACTTTTATACCTGGTCTCCATATTGCTACAATATCATAACGATAAAAGGCACATCTAACATTTTTTGTACGAAATCTTAAAATACGAGTTGACTCCTCTTTTTACTGATTCCAAATATGTATAGGTATCATTACTCATTTTCGAAAAATTACTTTACATTTATGTGCGCCTTTTTCGTCGACGACAGAGAGCCGATCATTCCACAAATCTGCATATCACGCCTTAAAAATACAACTACCGCTGTCCGACAGCTAAAAAACATACTGTCATCTGTCATAAAAAAGAATAACAATCACCACCATGAAGCTGTCAGCATCCGAGATCGCATCGGCGGGCGCCAGCAAGGATTGCGAGCGTTTATCGGTGCGTGTACCAACAGTTGCCAGTTGTTGGCGGCGGGTCGAGTACGATGCTAGTGTACTATGTGGTTCTGGTTGCGTTGTTGCAGTGCGCTCACGCACGGGTGTCGACGCTGCCCAGGAACATGACGTTCGAGTACCCGGCGGCGCGGCGTGACGAGAGCGTGGTCGACGACTATCATGGGACCAAGGTGAGATGCTCTTCTTATTAAAAAAAATAGTTAAAGAATGGTAAAAATTGTTTTATGGTTAGAAGGGCATTTTCGTTTTCGATGATTAACTTTGAGCTTTCTTTATGTTATTACGTACAGTCAACCAAAGCCAACAAAATTGGAACCTAGGCCACTCAAAAATTAACGTTATAAATCTGATTAAAGTTTCTTACTACTTGTCTTTTTGACATGCTTTAGAGTGACCTAGCCTAAGGTTCTAATTGGTTGACTGGACCCCTACACAGTCAATTTATTATTATGAAATTAATATTCAACATAATCCTAGCAAAGACCTAATAAATTCAATTATTTAATACTTATGTATAATTATGATGAATGATGATATACCCTGATAATAGGTATTCTAAGTTATGTTTATTGGAAAGGAGATATGCGTTAATTATTCGCGAAATCAACCTGAGGAATCCCGAGGCCAAGTAACAATTTTTAACTCCCGAACTCCCTTTTAAATAATTCAGAAAATTGTCAAATCTATTAGGATTTTATCCGTATATCAAATTATTATTTACTTCTACAACATCTATATCGATTTCCTGGTAAGAGTAGATTTTACGCACTTTTAAGCTGAATTTGCACTTGCATGGTTTTGCTGTAAGTTTTGGGACGTAATTATCGGTAGGTAAGACAAGAGTGCTAAACATCGGTATCTTTTTCTTACGTATAACTTCGTTTCACAACTTGCAGTATTATCTTGCAGGTGTAAACAGCTTTAGATTTAGGGCACCATACGATGTGTAGTTAATACGAGCAGATAACTTAATTAAAACGAACCTCGTTAACCTAATGATTTCCTTGTCTGAATGTGATGAATCTGGGTCTCTCAAAGTTTAATAACATTAAGATTATAGGTAATAGTCGTAGTAATCGTTATCGGTCGTTGAGCTAAGTGATTATCTCCCAAAATACATGTGAATCGTAATCAAATGCTTAACAATATGTGTAGGAACATAATGAATGAATACTGATAATGCGAGTAGCTTAAACGCGGAAGCCTAATCAGTAATCAACATAATTGGATGTAGGCAAGTCTTCCCGATTAATTGATTACAATGTCAAAGTAGGTCATTAGTAGACTTTACAGTCGCCGTCAATGGAACTTGCGACCAATGTAAACACATCTTGTACCTATTTAAAATGTGTTCAGTATTTTAACGATAAACGGGGCTTAGTCGTGTAAACTTATTACGTTAAATATCATCCTGATAGGCAGACCCAAAATGGCGATACTAAATCCTTAAGATACATATTAAATTCTTACCATTACATTATCCGAAAGCATTACATATAAACATAAAATAGTGTTAGATTGTGGATTTTTATTTACATTATTCGCAACTTCTATTGACGGTGCCTTTAGCCGTAGATTTGCTGTTCTTAAATCATAAGAAACATTCATTTTGCATAATAATCTACCCTAAACTAGGTTTTCATCAGGAAGAAAAATCGCTTTAACAGAAAATATCACATTCCTTCATCATTCGCTCGCATGATTTGAAGTTAATATTTTGTAACTTTACGTGACTTGAACGCTCTACTTATAAAACATCCTGTAATCTATTACGACAGACGTATTGGTATTTATAAACTATCAGTCACTTGGAACGTTGACTTTGACATTGGTTTAACATAAAAAAACAATGACTGTTCGGGTCATCGACCATTCCACAATTGAATTGACGTACCACAACAGTCACTAAGGTATTCATGACCAAAAATCACGACAAAAACCGGTCGATATGCCGAACATCGTTCCCTTGACAGGCTTAATATAACAGTACATTTGGCAGAACTCGAAATTTAACAAAAAAAATATTTTAAAATTCATATCATTCAAACTGGCTTGGTGTCAATCCTACATATGCTAATATTTATACCGCTAAAGTAGCTATAAAGATAAGTAATGGACTAATAGCCATCCTACTATTATTAGTAGATACCTACGTTTATTGTTGTAGTATGTATCTAAAATAACTATAGAAGTCACTCTTTTTCAGAAAAAACTTGTTCTTGTACTAACAAAAAAGCTAAATGTACGTAACTACTGCCTTTAACACGTTCGACGCCGGTGACACAGCGTGTGTGACCAACAAAATCTGATTCCTATGCCAGTGACACATATACGTGCTCGGAACCTTATTCTTATGCCACTAGCCATAAATCAAGTTCCTCCAGTGCCATAGAAATACGAACCTTTTTGACACAAGTGCTGTCTTTGTTGTGGCTGTGTGTGTGTCACTGGCATAAGAGTACAATCTGTTCAGTCACACATGTGTGTCAATGGCATAGGAGTTCTATCAGATAATTTCGATCGGCATAGTATTAGCACTTAGTGAAACAGTACTGGAGGCGAACGTGTTAAGTTTTGTGTATTGATCGTAGTATATATACCTAATACAGATACATGCGATGCAATCGATGCAGCTGCACAATTTCCCAAGTCAATTGCCAATCTGTAAAACTCAAACAAAATGTCTTCCCAATGCCCTTTTATTATATGGCCGTGTGGTGACGGCAGTAAGAATACAATTGTCACCACCCCATCTCCTCCTGCGGGTGTCGTAAGAGTCGACTAAGGGATTGAAGTGTCACTGACCATTATTTGATAAAAGATTGATGATGGGCAGCAGCATCATCATACTGGACACATTACTGCGATCGCTAATCCGCTTAAACAGCGTGGCGATTATGGGCATTTACCTCCTAATGCATAACCCATAGTTAATAGGAGAGGCCTACGTCCAGCAGTGGACTATGATAGGGTGATGATGATGTGATGTGACCTGTTTATTTAGGCAGTCGTCTAAGGGCTGATATTTATACATACATCTTCAATCATTCTTCAACAGATAAATGTAAGCTTTGTTCTTTTTTAGATAAAAAGGGATAGTGATCATTTTAACTAAAGGATAACTTATAATATTTTACTGTACCACGACACCCCTTCACTACGACATACTACCGGAGTTGAGCAAAAAGTAATATGATTACTTCTATAAATTACATTTGTATGTGTACTTTGTAATAAATATTACAAAGTACACATACAAAAGTAATCGGAAGGAGTAATCATATTACTTTTTGCCCAACTCTGCATACTACACACTGCTGATCGATATTCACATGGTGTATTCATGTCACGTGCTGTTGACTTGACTATTCGAACACTCATAAATAGACAAGTAGAATACTATGTAATGGAAGAGCGACGCCTTCTGACACTTGTATCCCGAACTTTTGACATGGGTTTCTTTCTATTAGGCATTGCTCCTACCAAAAGTGAGTGAGATAGGTCATTTTCATTTTTAGGGATACCATAAAACCTAACTATAGTCCAAATGCTCCTAATCAATGGTCCAAAACTTAATCGAATAACTTCCATTCGGTGTAATTGTTGTATTAGGGCATTTTCGCGAGAAGAGATCCAAAAACTTATTTTTCTGAAACAGGTAAATTTTATGTTTTTCCTGCTCAGAATCACGAGCTCTTTCGATCCTACTATGTAGAAGAAAAAAAGTGTCCCAACTTTTTGTTTCTATTACGTAACCGTTTTTCAAACACTTTGTACAGCGGTTACAAAGTGGAGAGCATGTTAAATGTATGAAAAATGTGGGACCATTTTTTTCTTGTACTTTTTTTCTCCTAGATTGAAAGAACTCGTTATTCTGAGTAGGAAAAACATTAAATTAACCTACCTAAAAAAAAAATTTTTTTGGATCTCTTCTCGCGAAAATGCCCATTAATCGTGCTATTCTCTGGCAAAACTCCTCATTAATAATTCAAAAAACTTGGACAAGGTAAAAAAGAAGATTGGGACTGATGTTTATTTAGGATGATGTTTATTTGCCGTTATCAAAGGTGGCAGGTCATCTAAGGTCGCCTAAGGATGTTTTACCTTATCACACACCGGGCGTTTATAAGATCGATTGTAGCTGTGGTAGTTCCTATATTGGGGAAACCAAACGCACCATAGCGGAAAGGGTCAAGGAACATATCACGGCTGTTAAAAAGCGTCAAACGAATAAGTCTGCTGTGGCCGAACATTTGTTGGAGTCCGGACCTAACCACTGGATTGAGCTCCATAACCCGAAAGTCCTCTCAACCGAGCGTATACATCATAGCCGAAAAGTACGTGAAGCTATTGAAATTAAGAAACATCGGAATTTTAATCAAAATGAGGGGCAAGGAATCTCGTCCGCGTGGAATCCCGTGATTTACAAATGTAAGCGTGGTGAAACATCCATTTTTAAGCCATTGGATGTTGTGAGTGTTGTGTGTAGGCCTAGTGACAACCCTAGCCTAGAAGTGAATAATCAAGATCAAGTGCGGGTAGTTCGAAAAACCCGCGCAGCTCGAAGGTGTTGATACATTCTCTCGCCAGTCTGCCTGCGACCACGGGTGTAACGTCATGCCCGAAACGTCAGGATATAATTAAACGTAAGTTTACGCGATTAAGACCCGTTTGTCTGTAAAATATGAGTGATAATCGTGAAAGTTTAAATCAATATATTGTTTATTTAGGAGTTGAAATTGTGGACCATAGTTTCAGTATTGGACTATAGTTGAGTGGTTTTACGGTACCCAATTAGCGTGAGATTAAAAAACCTTAGTTGCAGTCAGGTTCGTAACGACAATGTACAATATCTTTAGTAATGTCAACTTTATCCACTTATCATATTACAATATCGCTTATAGTTTATGAAATGAACACCAAAACAGAGTTTTTATTGAAATTTAGTGCTTAATTGTCGTAACAAAGCTGACTTAAATTAAAGTTTTTTAATTTCACGCTAAATGGGTGTCCCTAAAACTGAAAAAGCTCATAGGCGATATAAATGTGCATAGTGGCTTCCATCTAAGTAATAGAGAGAGCCATCGATAGTTCATCAGCATCACTGAGCGATGAATTATAAAATATCTTCGCGTCTCGTTTAGTTACCTACACGAGAGTGACTTTTGTTCGTTTCTTCTGCCTCTTGATCTTATTGGGATATGTGCCTTATATACACGTAAAACCCAAACTATTTTATATTTTTGCTACCTCCGCTAATCCTAATTGTACTAAAGTCCAACTCATGAACCCTAGGTAAGGTACCTACTTTAAATATGGCCCACAGATTGTCAGGCATTGTCAGACCCGAAGCTATAACAAAAATAATAAAATTGTCACACTCGAGTACATTGGTGTTGAGATCGCCATGGTTTTTTAAAATTTATGTAAAACAACATGACCTCATTTTGTATGCTGCTTACGCAGTTTGAACAGTTATTTTCGAAATTGTATTCATACCTACGAGCAGTCGTTGTATTAGATAAATCTATATTTTGTAGGTACAACTGATACCTAGGTAAATACCGGAACAAAGACCTACGCGTAAAATTAAGTCACGTATTTACAAGAAACTATATAATGCGGAAATAATGGAATCATCACGTATTTAAAAATGTCTTCATCAGTCACTCAGTTTAACTATTCATATGCAAACACATTCATTAATGTGCTATAGATACTAACTGCAAAATACCTACATATTTAGAATGAGCTCCGATACGTGCCTGGATGCTTAGCCAAATTGCCAATCGCTAGCGCTTGGTAGCGTATCGTAGTTTTCCCTCTCTGTCACTCTTTCATATTAGTTCGACGAAGTCAGTTTTAACGATTGACGATTAAGCGTTACATTGGCAACTTGTCTAAGTACCCTGTTACGCAACTTAGAGGGATCTGTAACTGCGATATGCCTCTTTACTCCGAAGCGTCCGATATAAGTTTGAGGCGCCAGAAACACATGAAGATTCACATGGTAACATCACAGACATCGCAGATCAAGATCACCTTCATCACCAAGAACCTCACCCCTTTTTTAATCGTTACGGCCTATTAGAAACTATTATGCGTCACAATAAATCATAGAGTTTTTGTCCTAATCTAAGTCGTTTCGCGTAGTTTGCCTCCATTGTATTCGCCATGCTTCGCGAGCAATATAAATAGGACAATTAAATGTATTGTCACGAAAATGTCACGGACGGCACTTGTCCCAAGAATCTACATAGTTTCGTTTAGGCTGTAATTTGCATATCAAATAGAATCACCCTGCAATGGCGGTCAGTGATAAGGAAAATACGCGAAACAAACGTGCGATGCGCGTCCTGGGATCAAAGCGAGGTCTATACGGGCAAGGGCGTCCTTATGCATAATGGATAACCATGAGTATCTTGTGTTATTCGTAATATACGACTTGACATTACTTGAAAAGGTTATTACTTATTACCATACATATGCTGGTTGGACCTTTGGAACAATATTGTCATAAACCTGTGTTTGTACTTTGATATACTCGTAGTTCTGTGATCAGAAACCTAGTAGTGAATGCATAAGAATTGTAACGCTACGTCTACTCATGAACAATTGAACATGCATCGGAGCTATCAGAATAAAATATTTAATATTTACTTCGACTCCATAGTTGGCTTTAGCCTGATCGTGCTATGAGAAGTCTGATGCCTAATTAGGTTGCTTCACAAGGATCGATAAAGACCGTCTTTGTAGGGCACTGTACACCGCTTATATGACCAGTTTGCGTAATTTACTAGTAAGTTATAGCCAGACTATTCTTATTCAAAACTGTTGACGAATTTCACCCGGCCGAAGCGATGCGAGTTTATAAAGCATTGGTTTATGCTTGGTACCTCTATGTATCCTTTTTAGGGCGTGTTTTGAGAAATTGTAATTTTCAGATTAGTGCTTATCCAAGATGCCAATCGCTAACGTTCACGAAACGCAACTATCTTTGACGCACTATGAAAATATTGTCAGAGAGAGAGAAACTACGATACGCTACTGAGCGTTAATAGCGATTGGAATATTGGTTATGTACTCTGCTCAGATATTTTTTCTGTGACCGAAATGTCCCATGTCGGAATATGTAATAAATCGAAACTGCCATGCTGAGCAAAGGGTTTAGCAGCCTTACCGAACAAGAGGTGCCTTTCCCCACGGATGAGGTCAATATTTTAGGTGGTGTACTAGCAGGACCTAAGAATACTTCATGCTTAATATCAGCTCTAGATCTTCTTTTGTTTCAGAGTTATTCAAGATAATGTAAAATATACAGGGTGTCGTTGAAAGTGGCATATTTCGAGAACTGTTCAAGTTAGATCAACCAAACAAAATTGTGTTTGATAACAATAAAATAAACTACACAATGCATATTTTTAACCTGCATCTTGTCCTTATTTTTCATAATAAAAAACAGAGTTCTTGTTTTTTTTCCATATTTTTTTTATTTCACGCGGAGGTACACCTACAAAAAAATATGCATACATAGCCACTAATGTCCACTGTATACATAAATAAAAATATTTCCGTAAATCATCGTGCGTCATGCCAAAAAAAAATATTTCAGAAGTAGTCGTTACTGGCATTGGCATACAAATAAAGTACCAGTGCAGTGTGAACATAAGTTAGTGTGTAGGTATACAATCTCTCGACACTTACCGCACAAAATATCATTGACATCAATTGACTTATTAGTACATTTGCTATACAGGGTGGTCCAAACCTTGACGTCAAAAAATTTTTTTTAGGTTCTCTACGTCATGGGCTATCAGAATATACCCCATGTATGTTAGCCGATTTTTTGTAGTTTTCGAGTTACGAATTTTTGAAAAAAATTTTTAGAGAAATACTGGAATGAAGAAATTTATTGATAAAAAAACTATTGGGTTTTTTAAATATTTTCTTTTTGTGAAAGTATTACTACAAATAAAGCACTTACTGACAAAAAAATTAGCGTCCTCACTTTGATACAAGTAGGATAAAAAATACCAAATTCAAAATTTTACATTAAAACGCATCAAAATAGCATTAATGTAGGTAAATAAAAAAATAAAACATATCCCAAGGATGTTTGGTAATCTAAAGACTGCCCTAGACCTTAAACCTTCCTAAAAGCAAAAAAAAAGTGATACTTAATGATGAGGATTTTTCGGAGTAGTCGGTCAAATAAACTTAAAAAAAAGCTTCTAAATTTTTTATTTAAAAATAAAGTAAAATTTCGTCTGTTTTGTTGTTCTCATCAATGAACAAAAAGTATTTTTTTACTACTTTAAAATTTTAAGCTTTTTTGAGTTTATTTGACCGACTACTCCGAAAAATCCTCATCATTAAGTATCACTTTTTTTTTGCTTTTACGAAGGCTCAAGGTCTAGGGCGGTCTTTAGATTACCAAAAATCCTTGGGATATGTTTTATTTTTTTATTTACCTACATTAATGCTATTTTGATGCGTTTTAACGTAAAATTTTGAATTTGGTATTTTTTATCCTACTTGTATCATAGTGAGGACGCAAATTTTTTTGTCAGTAAGTGCTTTATTTGTAGTAATACTTTCACAAAAAGAAAATATTTAAAAAACCCAATAGTTTTTTTATCAATAAATTTCTTCATTCCAGTATTTCTCTAAATTTTTTTTTCAAAAATTCATAACTCGAAAACTACAAAAAATCGGCTAACATACATGGGGTATATTCTGATAGCCCATGACGTAGAGAACCTAAAAAAATTTTTTTGAAGTCATGGTTTGGACCACCCTGTATAGCAAATGCACTAATAAGTCAATTTACGTCAATGATATTTTGTGCGGTAAGTGTCAAGAGATTGTATACCTACATACTAACTTATGTTCACACTGCACTGGTACTTTATTTGTATGCCAGTAACGACTACTTCTGAAATATTTTTTTTTTTGGCATGACGCACGATGATTTACGGAAATATTTTTATTTATGTATACAGTGGACATTAGTGGCTATGTATGCATATTTTTTTTGTAGGTGTACCTCCGCGTGAAATAAAAAAAAATATGGAAAAAAACAAGAACTCTTTTTTTATTATGAAAAATAAGGACAAGATGCAGGTTAAAAATATGCATTTTGTAGTTTATTTTATTGTTATCAAACACAATTTTGTTTGGTTGATCTAACTTGAACAGTTCTCGAAATATGCCACTTTCAACGACACCCTGTATATTTTACATTATCTTGAATAACTCTGAAACAAAAGAATATCTAGAGCTGATATTAAGCATGGAGTATTCTTAGGTCCTGCTAGTACACCACCTGAAATATTGACCTCATCCGTGGGGAAAGGCACCTCTTGTTCGGTAAGGCTGCTAAACCCTTTACATTGATTGTTTAGTCATACATAGAAATAAAATATATTATATGCACCTAAGGGTTAACTTTTCGACGACAAGTTAATTCGAAATCATTATGAGCGTGTTAACTATCGCCCTAACATTCCCAGATCGCCGACCCCTACCGGTGGCTAGAAGACCCCGACTCCGAAGAAACCAAAGAATTCATAGAGGCTGAGAACAAGATCACGCGACCGTACCTGGACGCGTGCCCCGTGAAGGCCGACGTCAACGCGCGGCTCACGGAGTTGTGGAACTACCCCAAATACTCGTGCCCGTTTAGGAGAGGCGATCGGTACTTCTTCTTTAAGAACACTGGTCTGCAGAATCAGAAGTAAGTGTTTGGGTGTCCTTTATCTTATAGTAAACTACCCGTAAACACTTTCCCCTTATTCGTTAACGTCTGGTAACTTAGTAAGCCGCTAAGTATTTATCCCTTTCAGTCTTATCAATATGTACATAAGATCGAAAGGAACAACCAATTCTTAGCAGCTTGTTGAGTTAGGTTGAGTCGTTTATGATGAAGGGAGTTTGAATTCTTATCATGAATAAATAGCGGGCGCGTGTCTTCTGAAAAATGTCTGAAAAGCCAAATCACTGCCAGTTTTTTTTTAATCATCTAGTACTTGATCAAAACAAATCTCGACACTACTAGAGGTTTGAATTGACAATTAGGCAAGTACATACAGTTGTGTGCAAAATAATAGCAGCAGTCAAAAAATAGCAGTCAATAAGAAAATTAAAACTTGGAGGAATTATTTTGGGACTTTTTTTTGTTATTCAAGTACATAACATAATATTCATTCAAAATGAACTGCAAACTTTACTGAAGTAATATTGAAAGTAAGACAAACGTGGCCATGAAAACCAGCTTTTTTACCCCCTAACAGGAATGGTGTTCAAAACTGAAATACCTAATGGAAAATACACAATTGTGTGCAATTATTGTAGTTTCGTATCTTGTCTATTGTTGTCAACCAAAGCTTTACATATACACCCATCTCATCCAGAAATATATATTTTTTCCTGTATGACCATCTTCCTCGCAGAGTGTACAAATTTTCGCTTATTTCGATTTTTTGTTGAAGTTTCACCGATAACTTAGTTTGTTTCTTAATGTTTGCTATGACCAGGGCTTCAGTGAAGCAAACACATCAATTACTTCAATAAAAAATCGGAATAATCGAAAATTTGTACACTCTGCGAGGAAGATGGTCATACAGGAAAAAATATATATTTCTGGATGAGATGGGTGTATATGTAAAACTTTGGTTGACAACAATAGACAAGATACGAAACTATAATAATTGCACACAATTGTGTATTTTCCATTAGGTGTTTCAGTTTTGAACACCATTCCTGCTAAGGGGTAAAAAGCTGGTTTTCATAACCACGTTTGTCTTACTTTCAATATTACTTCAGTAAAGTTTGCAGTTCGTTTTGAATGAATATTATATATGTTATGTACCTGAGTAACAAAAGAAAGTCCCAAAATAATTCGTCCAAGTTTTCATTTTCTTATTGACTGCTATTTTTTGACTGCTGCTTTTATTTTGCACACAACTGTACATAGTTCCAATAGTTGAGAATACGATTGTCTCCTAAGTCTTAACTTTTTGCTATTGTATATAATATTTCTGTTGCGCCACATCACTAATAGAATTTGCTGGTAGTGTCATCATTCGTTCTAGTAGTTGGTCACAGATTATGTCACTTCGGTATTTATGACTAGGGGAAGGACGTTTGAATTTCAATAAGGCTCAAAATATTTATGCAGGCGACCGTACTACTCGTCACAATATGGTCAATTGTTCGCGCTTATTTTTTACGAATGTCCACCTTTTTTACTCGCGATTATTATGTTTGCCAGTATATCTATCAATTCAGCCTGATAATGCCTTATCTTTATTACGCCCCTCTTCTCAGTGCTGTGCTAAATGGTATTATTGAAAGTTACTAAAATCTCTTTCTATAAAAATTTGCCAAGGAATGTAAAATATTTTAAATTATAATATAATATTTATAATTTTATCTCGAATGGCAACATTCGCCAGATATTTTCAAATCAGGTTTGAAGCCGGTCTACCCGACCATAACTATTTTTTATTTCATTCCAGTGTGCTATACGTGCAAGACAGTTTCGACGGCGAACCGCGAGTGTTTCTCGACCCCAACACCTTATCGGAGGACGGGACGGTTGCGCTGTCAGGTCAACGGTTCACGGAAGATGGCGCCACGTTCGCGTACGGCCTATCCGCGAGCGGATCCGACTGGATCACTATACACCTGAAGGATGTGGCCACAGGTAAGGCAGTACCATTATCCACATTCTTAGCTGTCCATCCGTAGAGCTTTCGTGATAAGGTCCCCGGATGTAAAGTTAAGAATGTTGCTGTTTGTACTTTGTACATTAATCGTCAAATACCTTGTGAAAGTCAGAGTTTAATCACCATAACTAAGTAAATGGTGTACCGAACTACCACTTCGCTACTTTGAGTGATATAAAGTATTAGAATTTTTTTTACAGATCTAGTAACTTTAAACGTTTAGTAATGTAATGAATAATGGGACTCCAATCCAGCTTTACAAATTCAAGATTTAATCATTGCATGCTTATCCTTCTGCCGCCCAGACAATAAAATTTACCAATAAATTTTGAATTAACAATGTACGAAATACAATAGTTTTTCTTTTTTTGAGACACTTTAATAGGCCTCTGGGCGGCTAGAAGTTCTGATTGTAAATAATTTCAAAACAAAATCTCGGCAATAACCTTTGTAATATTACATATTCAAATAAAATTACAGGTGAAGACTACCCGGAGGTTCTAGAAAAAGTGAAGTTTGCGTCCATGTCGTGGACCAAGGACAACAAGGGATTATTTTACTCTGTGAGTACACATAATCAGAATCTTTAAAATTACCGTAATTATATTCCAAAGCCTTTAATCACGGTACAAGTCGGAAGCAACGCTATTATTATTACCTAATCATTGCAGAAAAGTACACCTCTCTGATATAAATCTATACATGGATTAGGCAATACGTATTATAATAATCCTTTTTATCCGTGTATTTAATTATATCAGCACAAGAATTGGAAAGTCATTTCCTTATTGTTCATCATATAAATGAGACTTATTTCAAAGTTAAAATAGTGAGCAATATTAACAAATGGCGTTTGAAATGTATGAGCTAGTAGTTATTATGAAATCTTAATTTAAGTGACACTTATAGATAATATATATTTATAAAATAGGCTTCATCAATTATCATCATCGTTGTCATTTATCGACAAATCTGTCTTTATATCCTGCATTATTATCATGTTATCGTTATTTCCGGAGGCACCTATCAAAACGTGTATTTATACAATTTGTGATACATTATCGTGTTGATGTAGAGTTACCTTCAATGTATTTAATTACATTTTCCCCAAAATTTCAGACATTTGCTTACTGACATACGTATTTTCATTTACTACTACCAACTAACTTTGTAAAAAATATATGAAATGACAATGTTATGTAATTTAATATATTTAGGGAATTAAACACTTTATGTTCAAAATAAAGCTCTATAATCATGGTTTTCACAAATAAGTCAGGATATTAGCACGGATTACACAAAAGATACGAATTAGCAAACGTTCCATAGCGGCGGCGCGTGACAGAATGCCTGAATGAGTGGCGTTCCCGCGTAAAGTGACAGTCTTGACAGGAGCTGTCAGCCAGGAGCTGTCACACAGTTAAGACGTGATGAGACTGGATCCGACACGGCCAGCCCTGACGTCGCGGCGTCCACGCAGCGTGTCTCCCTGGTGCCCCTGAGGCAGCCGTAGCCGTTGAGGCAACCGCAACCGAGGCACCACTGCCGTAGACGATGCAGCAGGAGCTCCGGGTACAGCTGGTGCAGCCGGAGCCGAAGCTGGTGCAGCTGGTGCTGCCGAAGCCGGTGCAGATGCAGCGGGTGCTGCCGAAGCCGAAGCTGGTGCAGCTGGTGCTGCCGAAGCCGATGCAGCGGGCGCTGCCGAAGCCGAAGCTGGTGCAGCTGGTGCTGCCGAAGCCGAAGCTGGTGCAGCGGGTGCTGCCGAAGCCGAAGCTGGTGCAGCTGGTGCTGCCGAAGCCGATGCAGCGGGCGCTGCCGAAGCCGAAGCTGGTGCAGCTGGTGCTGCCGAAGCCGAAGCTGGTGCAGCTGGTGCTGCCGAAGCCGAAGCTGGTGCAGCGGGTGCTGCCGAAGCCGAAGCTGGTGCAGCTGGTGCTGCCGAAGCCGAAGCAGGTGCAGCGGGTGCTGCCGAAGCCGAAGCTGGTGCAGCTGGTGCTGCCGAAGCCGATGCAGCGGGCGCTGCCGAAGCCGAAGCTGGTGCAGCTGGTGCTGCCGAAGCCGAAGCTGGTGCAGCTGGTGCTGCCGAAGCCGAAGCTGGTGCAGCGGGTGCTGCCGAAGCCGAAGCTGGTGCAGCTGGTGCTGCCGAAGCCGAAGCTGGTGCAGCGGGTGCTGCCGAAGCCGATGCAGCGGGCGCTGCCGAAGCCGAAGGACTGCGGAGGCAGCTGACGCTGCAGAACCCGTCGGACAGGTGTGACCCTACCAAACCCGTCGGGCAGGTGTTACACTGCCAAACCCGTCGGACAGGCGTAGCCCTGCCAAACCCGTCGGGCAGGTGCTGCGAATACAGCTAACGCTGCCGAACTCGATGCAACAGGCGCTACAGGCGCAGCCGATGGAGCCGACGTAACCGCATACGCCTTTATTGCTGCTGGATTCCACGAAGAGTCGAGAGCCGCAGTATTAGCTCTGGGGATCTGCTATTCATCTGAAACATTCTAAATTCCACATCTTCCATTCCATCCACATAGTCCATTCTGTTTCACATATACAATAAACAACAACACGCAACAAAAACGAATTAAATTAATCGAAGTAATTGAGACGTCTCCCAATACTTCATACAACACAATTCGAACGTGAACGAAGCCTCACCGAGACATTCGTCCACGTCCGCAGGCAGAGGCATCCCTTCCGCATACCTAGGAAAAGGTGAGAACATAAGTCACACCCCCTCCGTACATATACTTGATCAAGCACCACTAGATTGCCCTTACAAGTATATGTCTGCAGTACTCACCCTGCAGTGACAACAACTCCATTTGGACAGAGGCATCCCTTACGCATATCCTGGAAAAGATGAGAATCTAATCCTCACCACCTCCTACATACTTGGACCAGGTCTCACTCAATTGCCCGACCAAGCATGTCTGCAGTGGCCACTCAGAAATGAGTCCAAGGTTGGGCATAGGCATCCATTACGCATACCCTGGAAAAGATGAGAACCGAATTCCCATCCCCTCCTGCATACTCGACTAAGCCTTCTCTCAAGTCTCAATATTGCTTAATCTAGTATGCCTGCTACCCAATATAATAATAAACTCGACCACATAACGCCATTGTAATTCAATTTACCACTGAGTATGATTAGTCAGTAATGTAGTAGGTTAGTCAGAGTGTTTTTCCTAAAGACGGGAGGTCTAAGTTTGAAAATGGATGGTAGTAATCTAGGAAAGAGGGAGGGCTCATGATAAACGGAATCACAACTATATGGCAGCATGGTGGAGTTAAATAACACTTACTCCCAAAGAAGACAGCATCCAACTATTGACACCACCTTCTTCACCGTTGTTGAACCGCTCACAGGTTCTGATTTGCCAAGTTGGATCAATAAAATAGCCTCAAACAGTTTTGCTCCCATCATCGTCAACAGCAGCAAACTGTCCATCACCATCATCATCTTAGTAGGTAGCTGTCAGTGCTGCATCCCCATCAGCCCACAGGCATCGTGACCAACAGCACTGGCATTAATATGACCTCATGATCTCATCAGCTCTGCTAGGCTATGTCCAACTTGATCCTTAGGCAGCCTCATACAACATCAACTCAGCCATTTCAAAAATCTACAAAACAAATAATTTTTTTAAAACACCCATAGTAATAACACAGGCAGGCAATAAGTAGTTGCACGACCCCTCGCAGGGCCCCTCTTGAAATCCATTTGTGAATGGATACACAATGGTATACCATCCAAGTACATTTGAACTACAGTGGCGACCACCGTTGTCCCATCTCTCTCGACACCAATACTTTACAGCCACCAATACTTTACAGCGTGGCTTTAGCATCACATCATCACATGTACAGGATACAAGTCATTGGGCAGGTTCAGCGTGATGCTGCCCAGCACATGCTCCCCATACTTAAGGTAGCCAAAGAAGCCGATGGCGGTATACAGGGCTGCCACGATCACCATGCCGGTGTTGAGGACGCCGTTCCAGCCCCCGAAGTCTTCGGGAGTCTTCACGTTATTCTCTAGCGGGAGCACCACACCAATCCCTTCAATTTATCAAAAATAAAATTAAATCGCTCCAAATAAGTATCAAACTCATATAAAGTTTGAAACTTTTTCAACTACGTCATGTCCTTTCATAAGAACATTCCTCAATTTTTATTCATTCGGATTAAAATGTGTCAACATTTTATTCATAATCTTTGACCACAAGTTGTAGGTACTTGAAGCAACAACATAAACATGGCATTGCTGATATGACAACTTCTATTTGGCGATATTAAGTACTTTAGTCCTCAAAATCATTTAAATTCATAACCACTTCAAGTATAAACATGATGTTCCAGTACAATAGGTACTCATGAAACAAAACAAATGTCATCTAAAATGTTAAGATTAACTGGATTTCTTAGGTTGTAATCAATCCGCCAAGTCTGACCCACTCACAATGAAGTCTATTTCAATTCATAAGTACCAAATTTACCAAAAGTTGTCAAAAGGTAAATCCACCATACTATTGAAATGATTACCAACTTTTAAGAAACTTATTTGTCAATATAACTTTCACTCAGATTCTAAGATGTTTTTTATAAGCACAAGATTTTACCAACTAGGTACTGCACTTTGTTATCAACAAACAATAAGTTTTTGTCAAAAATAAAACTTATTTTAAGCTAGTTTTTATCGCCAACTACTTTCCTTAGTAATGACGTAATGAGTTCCCAATATGTAGGCCTATTTATTAACCTGACTGTACACAATATACATTCCATAGAAGGTTGTAATATGTCTCTAACATTTCAACTATGTTGGAGATTTAAACTGTTTTTAACACCACTGTGGCAATTAAGTTAAATTGTAATTAACCATACTTGTACAGGTCACATATGACCTGTTCCACGCTGAGTGTGTTAAACTTTAAGTAGCTTGCACATTCAAAGGGTTGAAATTAAATACCTGGACAAAAGTCACAACACTGGCTGGCTGTTAACTCCATAGTCCATACACATTAAGTTGCAAAACATACATCATGACATCTACTCATTGTTGCATTTCTATATTCTAGTGCAATATTGAATTGTGGATCCATAAGCATTTCCAACCTATGTGCCACATATTGATTCGTTTTAAACTACTAACCAAGTAACACTGAACTTTTGCACTTAAACTGATATTGTGCATTGTTTGACTATATGCTTGTGACACCGCTATGGGTAGCAATGTACACAGTCTGTTGAAGCTGGGAATATGCAGGTTGCTATGTCTGCCAGAGCTAGGAATGTATTAAACCTACTAGTGATAACTATCGAGCAGGCCATGAACTTGTTTGCCACCATCAATTGTACTTAAGTGGACATTTCAACACTTCAAATTTATCATTCTGAACATTCACAATGAGCCAGTACAAAAAGTCAAACATTAGTTCAAATATCACAGAGGTCAAATAGAACACTACATAAATATTTACTAAACTCCTTTAAATAAGTCCAGGAAATACTTAGGACTGCTAAACAAAGTCTATTAGGTTTACCTCTCAATTTGCATTTTAATCTTGTCTAGATATTTGCTGATAGAAGTTTCAGCTAATCACAGATGTCACAGACATTCATACACAATAGATGGTTCAGTTACCAATTCATACTAAATCATCTGCACTCTGTAGCAAGGAAACTTATTCCAGGAATTTATGTAAGCTGTTTATGTTCACTTTGCTATTTATTTGATGTTTTAATGCAGAACCATGAACATACTAGATATGTCTACATTTGCAGTTAATGTAATCTAGTGGCATCTAGAATTTATATGTCAATGTACTTCAGAGACTTTATTATGTCAACAGAATATTTTGCGGTATCACAGTGTAGCTTTAATTAAGAGTAAATATCCAACAACCAGCTATGACACAAGAAAATCATTTAGGTACTGAGGTGTTAGTACTAGTTTGGTTCTCAGTATTCACATAATCATGTGATCTATAGGTCTACTTGTGCTAAACAATTTATGACTTAATAAAGTCATGACATAATAACAGGGTCTGTGCATTAAAAATGTTACATGTTAATGTGTCTCTAGGTGTCAGTTAGTAAACACTTGTGTAATTTATTTAATTTGATTTTAAAGCTATTCTCCGCTAACGAAAATAGTTCATAATAATTAATTTGGCATTAATACTTAACAATGCCACAGCATAAATCATTCTGGAATTCCATAGGAAGCAACTTCCTAAAGTCACTCTTAATTAAACAACTTAACATGTACCATTGTACATCAACGTCATCTTTATATCAGCAACCATATACTTTGATGATTTCAAATCAACTTAGGTCACTTACTGGAAATCTCAAAGTATTTTGGGTCTTGGGATATTGTAGGACTGTACAGCTCGGTTAAACTGACACAGAATAGCTGTCCTCATGTTCATGTCGAAACATGATCTCTCGGGCTTCAAAGTAATAAGAAAGTTACCATACCAGACTTCTGTTCCTCCGTCATTCACATAATCTCAACAATCATATATCAGGTAAGTATGTGCACCAACAAACATTATGAGTTCCTTCACCCTGGTTGAACTTCATAAATGGAACTTCCTTCACTTCCTTGTACAAACAAAATTGGATGACTTCAACATGTTGGAACAGGAGAGGTGTTGTCATCGTCCAGTTTTGAAGCATTTAATGAAATACTTCAATAGAACCTGTGAATACAGCTGAAAATGCGTAGATATAGATGATCAGAGAACCGAAAGGTTCCGTCTGATAAACTCCTGCTGAAAGTTACTTGCGAAGTGATTTTTGATCACTAATATTGTTTTCCAAGGCGACAATCATCCAAAGCACAAACAAACTGAGACAACTTAGTCTTTTCGCTTTGATGTGCCGCCGCCTCGCGCCAAAACTTATTTACGAATGTAACTCAGACTTTTTAGTAGCGAGAACGTTGCTGTTTCGTATCGTAAGATATTTGCAATTGAATTTACTCATTGGCAATTAACTTTACTCTGTAGTTTGTAAGTAATTAGTCCAATGACACTTAGCGAGCGTGATTATTTACGTGGGCTAATGTGATCGTGTCCCACTTTTGATTTAGGGAATTAAACACTTTATGTTCAAAATAAAGCTCTATAATCATGGTTTTCACAAATAAGTCAGGATATTAGCACGGATTACACAAAAGATACGAATTAGCAAACGTTCCATAGCGGCGGCGCGTGACAGAATGCCTGAGTGAGTGGCGTTCCCGCGTAAAGTGACAGTCTTGACAGGAGCTGTCAGCCAGGAGCTGTCACACAGTTAAGACGTGATGAGACTGGATCCGACAATATATTAATCCAAAACGTTGCAATCATGTCCTTAATGGTGGTATTCGCTGTTTAGTGTTTAAGCCACATTTATGCCAAGGCTCAGATTCTTCTTCAAATTTCTGCCGAGCATATAATATGATCATGACCTAAGATCGTGTAACCATTTAATTTGGTAATCTCGGTAATTCAACCAGGAATACAATGTGCATGTAATTTTCCTTATCATTACCTGCAAGGATAATGACGCTCTAAACGTCTTAAACTATTTATTGTGATTGTACTGATACATTGATACGTAGGTACAGTCGAGGAATTTAATTTCCTACCCATTTCGTACCTTGTCACAGTGACAATCAATATGAAAGCTGCTAGGACTGTCATATTATAGCTACTATGACAAAGTACGAAATGGGTAGGAAATTAAATTCCTCGACCGTACGTGGTTGACCTATAACCGTATATATTTCCATGTTATATTTATTGTCAGGAATAAATACCTTGGGCCAGGTATTATAATTTGATACTTATTACTAACAAGTACCCGACATATTTCTGCAGTTGTTGTTGTTGTATCTAATTGTGTTGTTGTATCTATTATACATTTATAACGTCGCCTATTACCCACATCACAGGCCTTGATTGAGCTTACCGTGGGACTAGGTTGATTTGTGTGGGATGTCCCAATATGTTTATTTATTATTTTATTGGGTCTGAACAACGCCGGTATCGACAAAGCGACAACGCTAAGTGGGCGCGGGCCTTAAATCGATTCCCCTTTCCAGAGGTACCCCGAGCAAACAGGCAAGACGGACGGGTCAGAGACGGAGGTGAACCGCGACCAGAAGCTGTGCTACCACCGGCTCAACACGCCGCAGGCTGAGGACGTCATCGTCGTCGAGTTCCCGGAGGAACCCCTCTGGAGGATGTAAGTCCCATTACACTTAAAACCTTTTAAACATTTGAATGCCAAACTACGAAACAAGTTGGCGTGCCACTAGCGATGAATATTACACGAAAGATACATGTATCTTTCAAAGGCCCCTGTATTTTTCAATAAAATTCAGTATCTTTCGTTACGGATCTTCGATTGAATCTTTTGCATCTTTCAGTTTTTTACGTGTAAAATACATTATGACATATTTTTCTCATTATTATATTCTCAGTTAGCTAAAGAGGTTGAAATTATCAATTATGACGAAATATTTACAAATTGAAATGATTACTCTATGGTCTATGTGACGTGAACGTGGAGTCATTTGCGTCAAAGGCAAACAAATGTCAGTTTTGTTTTTTTCGAATGTTACATGTAATTTATAGGAAAGATTCGAAACTTCCAAAAGAAACAACATGAATCTTTCGCCATTTTCATCGCTACGTTCCACTGACGGCATGGTAAAAATAGATTTGTAAATAAATAATGACAGTATACAAATGAATTTTCATCATAAAATCAATGATACTCGTATTAGGAGTTTCTCGAAACATTCTGCACAGGAAATAAAAATATAATTGTGTTACAGGAGCACACTATAAAATGTAGATTCTTGTATATTATGCTGTGTAATATTTGGGTAGGGGCAGAAAAGTTAATAAACGATTGAGCCAGAAACTGGCGCAAACGATTGATATTTTTTCTATTTAATCCAACAAATGTATATGTTTGTTCAAAGTGTCAACTTTTAAATATTATTAGGTGAAAATTCCTTTATTCATCTCATGTTCAGTTTTACTCCATTTACTTACTTTTTACATGTCATTTTCCTGACATGTATCTTATTTTGCCAGTGATTGTCATACACAACAGATGGGCGAAGACCGGCGCCAGTATGTCGATACGTATCCCTTCTCATTTACTGTAAAAACTTTCTTTAGACTAAAGTTTGATGCAAAATCAGTTAAGAAATTGGTCGAACACGCACAAATAATAGTCAACATTTGGTAGACCACTGTTTTTGCTGATATTTCATTTTTGTAGATTTCATAAGTAGGAAACACATATAAGGAATTATAATATATAATAGAACCCGTAAACTAGTATTACTAGTACTAGTTCCATTATTTAGTGGCAGTTAGTATCATTAGACACTTTGAACAAACTACTCAAACTAGGCATTATATTAGTATAGCTAATAGACACTGATGTCATTTCTTCTTAGTGTTTCATCTACTTAAGTACTTTTTAACACTGCATTGTTTACGATTTAATTGATTTATTATTACAACTGATCGTTCGTTACATTGTTCCATATTTCGAATGTGTATTTGGGTGAATGAACCTTTATATCTGTTATTGCTACTCAGGAGATCGTAACTATGGAGTTACGATCCCCTGAGTTGCGCTGTTACTTACTGTAAAATTATGTTACTTAAATAATGAAAACTTGCATGTAGTCCATATTTGTAGATGGCCCATTAAGGAAATGACTTAACACCAGAATAATGCATGTTTGTATAATTTAAGTAACATAATTTTGCATAAATCCAGCGTTACTCAGGAGACCATAACCATGGTAATAACGGACAGAAAAAGGTTGATTTACCCATTTATGACTTGGGTGCTTAATATACTCTTAATATTTCGATGAAAAGTATATATCTCCCATAAACTTTCACCGAATTCGTGGCACGTATGTATAGATGTATAGATCTTTGGCCGTGTGGTGACGGCAGATAGAATACATTTGTCACCACCCTAACTCCTCCTGCGGGTGTCGTAAGAGTCGACTAAGGGATTGAAGTGTCATTGACCATATTTGATTAAAGATTGATGATGGGCAGAAGCGTCATCATAGTGGACACATTACTTCGATCGCCAATCCGCTTGCCCAGCGTGGCGATTATGGGCATTTACCTCCTAATGCGTCTATACGCATAGTTAATAGGAGAGGCCTACGTCCAGCAGTGGACTATCATAGGCTGATGATGATGATAATGATGTATAGATGTACAGTACACGTGTGCGATGCAACAGATATCTTGTCACACCGTGTGTCTTTCTGTATCAATATTTGTCACAGCGAAAACTGTCACAAAATTATTATTCTTATTATTATTTCTTAGACAAATGTTTGTTTGATGTAACTATTTATATTAGGCATAACACTTATTGCCATTGATAATTCCAGCGGCGCGGAAGTGACGGATTGCGGTCGCTACCTGATCGTGTCGCCGGTGCGGGACTGCCGCGACAACCTGCTGTTCTTCTCCGACCTCAGCAAGCAGCCCGACGTGTCCGGCAAGCTGCCGCTCACGCAGATCGTGCACCACTTCGAGGCCGACTACGAGGTCAGTATATCGCGATATCGCAGCGGTGATAAACTGGGGCCAATTTCTCGAAAGCTTGTAACTTGTAATGCAAGCGGAAGTCCTTATCTTATTAATGATGTTAAAAAGGGACTTCCACTTGTATTACAAGTTACAAGCTTTTGAGAAACGGGCCTCTGATCGTGTAAATTGTTTTCGCGTACATTTTTTACCTCGCCAGACCATTTTCGCGTAGCAACACGGGATCTGGTTGCTGCCCTCACTGACCCAAAATCTTTTTACATCCTGTATAGAGGATTGTCTGGTGAAACCCGATAAGCTGAGCAAACCGGTTTTTGAAATACGAACTATGTGACATTTCCGTGAGGTTGTCATTACATTTCAATGAATAGTTATCTCGACTTATCGGGCTTCACCGGGCAACCCTCGATATTGTCATAGTGATAAGCGCGAAAAAGGTACGTGAATTGATATTTATGTACAATCACCATCAGATATATCGGAGCTGCCACGGAGCTCAAAATTATCTCAATATGCTCTATACCGCCATGACAATTCAGATATTTGTGAGGAGAACCCTGGTAGCTCCGATATAGCTGACGCCGACTATAGTCTAGGATATCGATTAATCTACCTTTTCACACCACCTACGAGGGCTGCCTTTTAAGTCGTGTCGTTTGCCAACCTCCCGCGATTTAAAAAAAAAAAACATATGTCATTTTCATCCTTTTGAATTTAGAACTCGAAAACAAAAAACTGTTTTCAATTTGGTCGAATAGTTTTATTACAGCGTCTATTTAAAGGTGACAAGTCGGTTGTAAAAATGGAAATAACTAAGGAAAATTTGCATGCGATTATTTTCTACAACTTTAAAAGGGGATTATCGCGACTTCAGTGTTTTGAGGAGATCACTTCTGTGTTTAGTGATGCAGCACCGTGTCTTAGGACTGTAGAACGCTGGTATTTACAATTTCAACGTGGGCAGTCTAGCCTCAGTGACAAGCCCCGTAAAGGTCGTCCAAAAACCGCCATGACGCAAGAGAATATCGAAACCGTGCGGCAGCTAGTACTCGAAGATCGTCATGTGACCTACCGTGAAATAGAGGCGTCCGTGGGCATTTCAGGGACCACTATCCAAAAAATCCTGCACGAAGAACTTGGCGTAAGAAAGTTGATCTCTCGTTGGATACCACATTTGCTTAGCGACGACCAAAAAGCTGCCCGTGTTAGTTGGTGTCGCAAAACTCTGCAGCGATTCAGCCGAGGCGAGTCAAAACATGTTTATGATATGGTTAGTGGTGACGAGTCTTGGGTATATGCTTACGATCCAGATTCTAAACAGCAGTCAACTGTTTGGGTCTTTCAGGATGAGCCAAAACCGACCAAAGTCATACGCTCGCGGAGCACTTAAAAAAAAATCTAGTACTAGAAGATCGCAAGACGGTTACCGCTGACTGGTATACCACTGTTTGTTTGCCGCAAGTCATAACCGAATTTCGAAAAAACAACTCGACGCGTCGTATGATACTGCATCATGACAATGCAAGTTCGCACACCGCCCGCCAGACAAAGATGTTTTTGAGCGCCCAAAATGTGGAAATTTTAGATCACCCACCTTACAGCCCTGACTTAGGCCCTAACGATTTTTTTACGTTCCCCAAAATTAAGCAAAGTCTTCGTGGTCAACGCTTCAGCTTACCTGAAGAAGCTGTTGACGCTTACAAATCGGCCATTTTGACTACCCCCACTTCGGAGTGGAATAAATGTTTTAAAAACTGGTTTGAACGAATGCAAAAGTGTATTATTTCATAGAATAATATCGTACGAGAAAGAAAAAACAAAACATGACATTTTAGTCATTACCGACCTATGGGTCGTTGATAGCTGCTACTACTAAAAATAATGAAGCAATCACCGCCCAAATTTAATTTTCTATTTTATATATGATAATGGATGTTATTTGATAAATTGTGATAAAATATCTGTAATTTATAAATAAATGAATATGATTAGCAATAAATGAAGATGTAAAGTAGTCAATTGTTAAAATAAACGTCTTAGACAAATAAGTCGAGTCCTTACTTGAAAGTGCAAGCGCCAGTATGGAATGTCCTTCTTTCTCGGTACTCACAACTTGATTGATGTATTTTTATCTTTTATCGAACTACCACTCAAACTAACTTAACCGTACCCTATACTCAAGAAATAAACGCTTCTGGAAAACAACCTACCTACCTTCACATAAGTTGTGGCAATGAAAAAATACCGAATTACTTATTAGGTCGCTAATACCTTCGGATTTTCGATGGAGCGTTAATAGCTGCGTTTACCTTACCTATTGTTATATTTTATATTGTTTCATTCACATTGTTAAATCTCATTGTTTCATTAATTTTAATATGAGAAAATGTAACGGCATAGTAATTTTCATATATTTTTATTTGTCATCATACCCTCAACAAATTAGGGGCCAAACTGAAAACCAGCGCTGGACGTCAGTCTAGCATATGCTGAGCTTGGTACCCACTGCCAACATGAACTGCTGAATGCATGTTTACCTATTAAATTATAGTATAAGTTAACCTAGCATAAGTTCAGTACCTACACCTACTAATATAGATCTAAATCTTTCAATTGTATTTTTTTTTTTATTGTGTACAAGTTCATGTTTCGGCAATAAAGTTATTTGAATTTGAATTTATTTGAATTTGAATTAAACATCGCGGAGAATTCTTCGAAAAACAATAAATGGTAATAATCTATAAAATTGTCTATACTTATTTCAAACGACACAACTTAAAAGGCAACCCTCGTATTCGAATACGGGCTTTTATCTTCCCTGCTGGGAGGGATTAAAGTAGCACTTTTCTATTCAAGGACTTTCTATTGCCAGCCTAAAAAATTACAATGAAATCTGAAAATAAACAGTACTTTCTACTTTCATAATTGGTAAAAATTTCTTCAGAATCGATTATTTGCATAAATATTAAATATGTGATATATCGTTTATTTTTCTCATAGGTGGTGTGAAAAGCAAAGTATTTTTTGTATTGGGCGTTAACGCTTGAACGCTTCTTGTGTAATCTATCGCTTCATTTGGGATTCAATATACGCCCTAGCCGGAAAAATATCATTTTGTAACACAAATAACTATTTTTGCGGATATCGAGTATGACAATGAGAATATAGATTACAAACTATGTAAGCTAGGCTAGTTACAAAAAGTTCTACGGACCCCGCGCCTGTTTAATCCGGCTCTGGGGAAGTTAGTGAGGTGTCACTCGTGTATTGAATCACATTGTCTAATTCCAGTACATCACGAACGAGGGCTCGGTGTGCATATTCCGCACCAACAAGAATGCGCCCAACTACCGCCTCATCAAGATCGACCTGCACAACCCCGCGGAGGAAAACTGGGAGACACTCATACCGGTATAATTCATTTCACTTTTATCATTTTACGGCGCATATATTGTTTTTAAGGGCCGACCGAGACCCATATTTTAGTGTCGGCCGAGACCGAGACCGAGACAGAGACTTGGTAGAAAGGATAAAAAACGTATAAATTACATAAAAAATCCCTAGCAAATACCTGTAGTAAGTCCAACAGCAAACTAAATACAGCAATTTTTTTTGGATATTTTCCTTTTTTATTTAGGTACCCCATAAACCGGTATTCGAATTTTAGTTATTTTTATTGTTAGTATGATAGGGGTCGCTTACTCTAAATTATTCCTTCCGTTCATTTTAAAGTGAAATTGAAGTCAGTTCTTGTCAATATGACACCAATGAAATCGCAGTAAGTTCGAGAGATGGCGTCAAGCTCGTCAATTACAGCTCATTACGAATCTCGGCCACGGCCGAGAGGGATTTCTCGGCTCGATTTTTGGCCGAGAATGCCGAGACCGAGACCGAGATCTCGGTCGGACTTTAATTGTTTTAGCATAGCGATCGTTCATTATCAAAGTATCGGCTTTCCGGAGCACTAAACAATATAACGAATTAACAATCAAACAAGCAAAGAATGTCCGTCTTATCTGTCAAAACGATTGGTGTTGTAATATTTAATACATAACGTATACAGTTGACCGAATTTTAATTATCTAAGAGCAGTTCTAAGAAAGTTCCTACACAATTATTAGCACTGAATACGTCAGTTACCGTTTTCCGGTTTTCTTACCATCTTTTTAACCGACTTCAAAAAGGAGGAGGTTAACAATTCGTCGAAATCTTTTTTTTTTTTTTATGTATGTTCCCCGATTACTCGAAGACGCGTTGACCGATTTGAAAAATTCTTTTTTTGTTTGAAAGGGTATACCTTCTAGTTGGTCCCATTGTCACCGAATCCAGATCTGATGATGGGATCCTGGAGAAATCGAGGGAACTCTTCAAATGTTGTATGCACACATGACATTTTTCATTTATTTTCGAAGACTAAACAAGTATTTGCGTCTAGTCATGAACCTTTTAAGTTGGTGATCTGATGATGGAAGGTACAACTCCTTAGCAATTAGGAGTTGGGGGATAATTCTTTAAGTATAACATTTTTCGTGAATTTTGGAAGCTATTTGAGTATTTGCCTTTAGGTGGTCATCCTTACATGTTGGTAAGCTGATGATGAAAGGTACAACTCCTTAGAGATTAGGAGTTGGGGGACAATTCTTTAAATATAACATATTTCATGTATTTTGGAAGCTATTCGAGTATTTGCGTTTAGGTGGTCATCCTTTCATGTCGGTGTGCTGATGATGGAAGGTACAACTCCTTAGAGATTAGGAGTTGGGGGATAATTCTTTAAATATAACATAGTTCATGTATTTTGGAAGCTATTTGAGTATTTGCCTTTAGGTGGTCATAGTCTCATGTTGGTGAGCTGATGACGAAAGGTATAACTCCTTAACGATTAGGAGTTGGAGGATAATTCTTTGAATATAACAATTGTCATACATTTTCGAGATCTATTCAAGTGTTTGCTTAGTAGTTATGACATGTTGGTTAGCGGTTAGTGATTCTTTAAATAATATAGGTATGCTAAGGCTGTTATCTATAATCTTTGAAATTATTCATACCTGCTGATGATATAATGTATATCTTCTTGATAATGGGATAATTCTTTGAAAATTTAAGTTATCCAGTTCAGGTTTTCTGGCCTATTACAGTGCAGTACATTCTAATTTTAAGTATTTAGTGCATACTAAATAACGATTTTACACTACTAAAAAGCAAAAAATAAAATATTTTAAAATAAAAATAAAACCACCTTCAAAAATTCGCCCGAACTAAAAGGTAAAAAATAATTTTAGTTCCTACTTCTTAGGATTTTCTACCCAAACCTTTAAACCTTTTACCCTATTCATTGAAATAAAATATTATGGCTAGGTATCCTACAGATTTCTAAGAAGTCGGTGCCAAGCCAAATATGTTCACTTCGCGAGTATATGACTGTATTTGATAGAGCTTTGTAACTTACTGTCACTCCGGTTATGCTTTCATCAAAATGACTGAGGCAGATCATTCTGTTGATATAAACATAATCGGAGTGACAGTAAGTTACAAAGCTCTATCTAATAACTATAATTATACCTACCTATGAACGTATTTGGCTTGGCACCGACTTCTTAGAAATCTGTAGGATACCTAGCCATAATATTTTATTTCAATGAATAGGGTAAAAGGTTTAAAGGTTTGGGTAGAAAATCCTAAGAAGTAGGAACTAAAATTATTTTTTACCTTTTAGTTCGGGCGAATTTTTGAAGGTGGTTTTATTTTTATTTTAAAATATTTAATGATATAAAATTAAATTATTGTTTTTTTATTAGTATTAACGTTTCCTTAACGTGAAATTCAAAATCATACAAAAAATAACAAAATATGAAATCAAACAGTGGATCTGTCTTGTGTAGAAACTTTGAGAACTGGTCGTAGATGTTATTCAATCTAAAGTCTGAGGAAGTTTTATCTTAATTTCGACATATTTCAGGAACATCCCAGCGACGTATTGGACTGGGCCTCGGCGGTGGACAACGATAAACTTGTCCTTCACTACGTCAGAGATGTTAAGGTGAGTGTATGAGCGTACGAACGAACGTGAACGTGAGTGTGAGAGAATGTATGAACATTGAATCACAATCCTTAATTTCCGATTTATGCTATGAATAATACGACAATTCAATGATTAGCCCTCTAATTAGAATACAGTCTTCGGCCCCTATTTTCGTAGTCAACGAATAACGTGGCTACCATTTTTCGACTTCATTGCCAGTGAATTGAGTCGAAAAAATGACGACCACACTTTTTGTTGACTGTACGAAAGACTAAACATTTTTTAGCGGGCTTACATACATACATACATCGGCTATTGTTGAACAACGGCCTCTCCTTAGCTTATGCGTATGGAGGCAATAGGAGGTAAATGCCCACATCGCTACGCTGGGCGAGCGGGTTGGCGATCGCAGTAGTATGTCCACTATGATGACGCTGCTGCTGCCCATTATCAATCTTCGATAAATAATAGTGACACTTCGATCCGTTTGCCGATTCTTACGACACCCGCAGAAAGAGTTGTGGTGGTGACAAATGTATTCTTACTGCCGTCACTATACGGCTAGCGGGCCTAACACATCTTTTATTTGACGACTCGCGGCCTTAACTATGACTAAACTGTAGATTGCAGTAATTTTTGTACAGATATTATATTGCAAAGAACTCAAAAGAGTAAATAATGTGGCAGTATACAAACTTGACGTCCCTTTTGTGTATTTCGTATAAGGGTCAATCACTTTTTTTATGTCATTCGTTGCCATGGTTGCGTTTTCCTGGGTCACAGTTTAGCAGCATTCAAATTGACAAAACTTTGATTTTTTTGACAGTTATGTGGCCTTTCCAAGGTGGGTCATCCACTCATCATGATAGTAGAGTGTGCATGATACTTTCGTCTAACAAACTATCCCACTGTTGTCCCCTGGGTGATGTGACAGAATAACACCAAAAAAAAGTGATTGACCCATAAAACTTCATAGTGGCGATAGTTTTGGCGGTTCAAAAAAAGATTGATTTGACCTGCCAGTCGTCATGCCTATTGCTTGAAATAAAGTTGTTTTTTTTACTTTAAGAGCGTCCTGCAACTCCACAACATGGCGTCCGGGTCGCTGCTGCAGACGTTCCCGCTCGAGGTCGGCTCCGTGGTCGGCTTCTCCGGCAAGAAGGAGCAGCACGAAATATTCTACCACTTCATGTCCTTCCTCACGCCGGGCGTCATCTACCATGTCGACTTCAAGAACCAGCCTTATACACCGACGGTATGTAGTGTATGACTAGGTCTTCTCCGGCAAGAAGGAGCAGCACGAAATATTCTACCACTTCATGTCCTTCCTCACGCCGGGCGTCATCTACCATGTCGACTTCAAGAACCAGCCTTATACACCGACGGTATGTAGTGTATGACTAGGTCTTCTCCGGCAAGAAGGAGCAGCACGAAATATTCTACCACTTCATGTCCTTCCTCACGCCGGGCGTCATCTACCATGTCGACTTCAAGAACCAGCCTTATACACCGACGGTATGTAGTGTATGACTAGGTCTTCTCCGGCAAGAAGGAGCAGCACGAAATATTCTACCACTTCATGTCCTTCCTCACGCCGGGCGTCATCTACCATGTCGACTTCAAGAACCAGCCTTATACACCGACGGTATGTAGTGTATGACTAGGTCTTCTCCGGCAAGAAGGAGCAGCACGAAATATTCTACCACTTCATGTCCTTCCTCACGCCGGGCGTCATCTACCATGTCGACTTCAAGAACCAGCCTTATACACCGACGGTATGTAGTGTATGACTTGGGGATCCAGCAAGCCTAGCCAAGATGCCATTCTGTTCTGCAATCGTATATTATCGAACTGCGATATTAGAACGGGATTCGAAAGTACTGTTGACACAACAGTGTATATGTCAATCTAGGATATATTCATAGGGGCATTTTCACTTCTAGGAACACTCAATTAGCTCTCACAAAAAAGTTAACTTCGATGTCAGTGTAACGACAATTAAGCATTAAATATTAACACAAACATTTTTTTATCATTTAATCCAGAAAGAAGACGCGCTTATGCAATATAAAAACATAAATAAAGTGGATTTACGTACAAAACTAACATCGGAGTTAACTTTTTGTGAGAGTTAAGCTAATTGGGTGTCCCTAGAAGTGAAAATGCCCATAGTTAAATTCACATATTCATAGTTTAACTACAGAGACTTACATACAATAGATTAGTTAATCACAATCACGCATCAGTCACTACATCTATAAACAACTCTTTTCTTGGTAAATATTGTGTCAACAGTACTTTTGAATCCCTTTCTGATTCCAGTTTGATAATACGATAACAAGCGATAAGTAATAAATGTATGAGAGTGACATTCGTACGAAAAGAAAGTGCAGAATGACATCTTTGCTAGGCTTACAGGTGTTTTTTTTCACTTATGCTTAACGATTTGAACGCCAAAGATTGAGCGTACCAGGGAGTTTAGCCAAATTGCCAATCGCTAACGCTTAATCGTTAGCGATAGGCAAATAACTGTCTTTTAATAGGAACGAGTGACAGAGAGAGAAAACTACAATACTGTACTGAGCATTAGCGAATGCCAATTTGGCTAAACACCAGATCTATCGCCAAAGACAGACCACAAAGCAGTATTATACTGTTTTTTATTTTATAGAGTTTGCTATTGTAACGTATGAAATGGTGTCAACAGGTGTTCAGAGAAGTGACAGTGAAGGGCTTCGATGCGTCGCAGTATGAGGCCAAACAGATATTCTACTCCAGCAAAGACGGCACTAAAGTGCCGATGTTCATTGTTTCGAAGAAGGTAAGTTGTGTAGAGAAGTTTAATGTTAATGCTGCATACATGTTGCCCATCCATGAGGAAGGGGAGTAATTTAAACAGCATATTCCTGATAAAAGGTCATATATTTTCATATTTCACCTAGTTTCAGAGTTACGTATTGAAAAATATATATTTTCTTATTGTTACTCAGTACAAAAGGCTTTTTTAATGGCGATGATGCTGTAGGATGCTAAAATAAGACCTAAGCTCTGAAATAGAATTCGAGATCAAAAATGTAAACAAACTATGACAATGACATGACGTTATATTGTCGATGTTAAAGTGACATTCCAGCGGTATAAAACGTTTTATATCGAATGTATTTTTTAACACCTTTGTAAATTGAGGTGGCGTTTTGAGATAAGCGTTTTATTTTATTTTATTTATTTCCACACTTACAATTATCCTTACAGGTACTAACCCTAAGACAATGTTTTATGTGTAGGTGTAGATACGCGAAAGTCAAAGTATGTTCGACACAAAAGTATCACATTTGTCAACATATTTTTGAACATGTCTATAAAAAAGATACGGCTGAGTGTTCACGGTTCCTGATTACAAAAATAATACCTAGAAAATTTGCTAGAATTATGTAATTGTAAATAATGAACATAATCAATGTTTGAAAACGTCTCGTGTTACTTTAATTTTTAGGATAGTCAGAGAACGAATTTCTGTCAATGTCTATATATGCAATCTAATCCCTTTCGATTAATCAATGAAAATGATAGATTTGTAGGTCAAAATATTAAAATCTGTATTAATGTCCTTAGTAATGCCAAATTTGACGAGTTTTATTTAATTCATAAAAGAGTCATTTGAAGCACCAACTTGTTTTGATTTTTTTAAGAACATAGGCATAAATACGAACCCTCTTAAATGGTTCTCAGTATTCTTACCGTATTAAATTACGAATAAACTAGTTATTGTTATAGCTGCGAACCAAATGTTTAAAACTTCTTGTCATTGCCAGTAGTATAAATTAAACACCTTACATTTTATTAAAACTAGACAAAGATATTATTAAAAATATAATGTTTTATATTAAAAATTAGTGGCATAATTAAAAAATATACGTACAGTCAGTGACTGTAAATACGAATTTTTTAAATAAGTATTTCAATGATTTTGATTACCCACCTCTCGCGAGTAGTTTTTTGTGGTGGTATCCCATTTGTTTACATTTTTGATCTCCAATTCGATTTCAGATCTTAAGCGCACGGGGCTCGAACCCGTTAGTTTGCCTTCGGTAATGGGAAGCGAATGCGATCTTTATTAAAAATGCGCGGCACTCAATTATAAGCTATTTAATTACACGGAAGAAATTTTCATACACGGAAAGTTAAGCACTAAAAGCAAAGATAGAATTTACACAATTTGGAAAAGAAGCAGAATATTACACAAAGTGAAGAAGCGAGGGCGAAATTTAACTACAACATAGAAAGCACTAGGAATGATTTGCGTAATGCAATGGCTGGCTCGATATAATACAAAGCGCGCGTGTAAGCAAGGCAAAGGTTAGGATCGCATTGGCCGGCCGGCGCCTGCGCAGGGCCCAGGAGTCTCGTCGCGCGGGCGCGCGGGGGCGCGGGCGCAAGCCGGCCTGCGCACAATAGGTGGTGGTGTGAGCAGCGGTCGCCCAAGCGTATAAGCGGCAGCGATTTCACTCGCGTGTCGATCCGCTACAATGCCGTAATGGAGAATAGTCTCACTATCCTCATTGATAGATGTAAAAACCGGCCAAGTGCGAGTCCGACTCGCGCGCGAAGGGTTCCGTACCATTATCAATTTATTATTAAAAAATACAGTTAAATCAACCTACCTCAAAAACTATAGGAGATAATTTAATCAAACCAAAAATCGTTGATAGAGTTTATTAATGTGCATATATAACATATATTTTTTTTAGAATTTTATATCGCGTAGTTTAAACAATAAGGGGGGGGGGACACATTTTACAGACTTTGAGAGCTGATATCTCGAAAACGATTTGCTTAAATAAAAATGAGATCTATAAACCTTCATATCATTTTCAAAGACCTTTCTATTAATGCCACACACGCTTATATACAACTAAAAAAATTGTTTTATCCCTCAGTTACATGTATGGAGGGCCCCCACCCCAATGGTTTTTTTTACAATTTAGTATCATAATCCTGTAGCGGTTTATACAACACATATCCTTACCAAATTTAGTTACTGTAGCATTTATAGTTTCCGAGTAAATCGGCTGTGTCAGACGGACAGACGGACATGACGAATCTATAAGGGTTCCGTTTTTGCCATTTTGGCTACGGAACCCTAAAAAGTGAGAAATAAAACCTTTCAAAATGTGGTTTTAAGAAAAAAGACTTTAAACTAATGTTAAGTGCTAGTTTTATGTTATGAATTACTTTTTATATGAAAAACATTCAAAAATTATAAAAAAAATTCAAATTCATGACATAATGCTTGCATCTATGTGTATAAATATCACCACTTCCAGTATCATTCACATCCTTTATAGGTAATTTCATCAGAGCTGAGGTGGAATATCACCACTTCCAGTATCATTCACATCCTTTATAGGTAATTTCATCAGAGCTGAGGTGGATGATAATACACACGTCTGAAGAAAGTACTAATAGCAAAAAAGGTGAATTAATGAATGAATGACTTACGTCAAAATATTGAAGCAAATCCTTTGAACAAACTTTTTGGTTAATCTACCAGTGACAATGGGATTTGCTATAATTGAAAACAAGAGAACACTTATTTCAAATTCTCCTTGTGTTTACATGACAAGATGTTGTGCGCGTGACCTGAACTCTCGTGGAACTACCTATACAAAACTATTTTTTCCATTCCTCTGTATTAGGGTGCTTCTTATTTTTGCAATTTTGTAGGATGTTCAAACCAATATAAAAGCTCTTTGCTCTCCCGATTACAAAATTCTATGGGGCACCCTCTCATTTTGTTATTTGATAAGTAAACCATATTTAGGGGTAACCAAAATTAGGGGTCGCTACCGAAGTAATAAAAAAACGACTAATCATTTTGCCTTTCTTGAACTTCGTACTTCGGTAGCGACCCCTAATTTTTGTTTATAATAATTTGAAAAAAAAGAAACAAATATGGTGGTTTACAAGTGATAGGGTGCAAAAATAAGAAGCACCCTACTCTGTATGGCAATTTTATAAAACTATAAATGCTTATAACAGGGACTGCCACGTGACGGATCGAACCCAGCGCTGGTGTACGGCTACGGCGGCTTCAACATCAACGTGCAGCCCAGCTTCAGCGTCACCAGGCTCGTCTTCATGCAGCACTTCAACGGCATCGTCGCCATCCCCAACATCCGAGGCGGCGGGTACATAGCTTTTGTTTCCTTCTTTCATATAACAGGGACTGCCGCGCGACGGATCGAACCCGGGCATTCTCAGAGCGTAAACGGACATCTCATTCATCTGGTGACGTTTTTTTGGAAGTGGCTGCATCTTTTGGTACCATTTTCGGTCGTCAGATACAGCACCCGTTTCTCTATGAGACAACCAAAACCAACCTCAAATCATTCAGCCACTTCTGAAAAAAAATAAAAAATTGGTTGCCTGTAAAGTCGGTATACGGGCGAAAGTTTTACGTGACAACGACTTTCACTTTTTATGTCTGTCTCTCTCGCTCTTAGGCGGGCTAACCATGCCCGAGTGGAAGGGACGCGTGCCTCTCACTCGCTCTCATTGTGAGCGCATAACGTGAGCGGAGCGTAACGCAGTTTCTTGAAGTGTCACCCGGCAAACCAATTTATAAGACGTTGTCACGTCAAAAACGTGACCAGATGAATGAGATGTCCGTTTACGCTCTTAGAAATGCCCACCCAGCGCTGGTGTACGGCTACGGCGGCTTCAACAACGTGCAGCCCAGCTTCAGCGTCACCAGGCTCGTCTTCATGCAGCACTTCAACGGTATCGTCGCCATACCCAACATCCGCGGCGGCGGGTACCTAGCTTTTGTTTTCTTTCATATAACAGGGACTGCCGCGCGACGGGTCCAACCCAGCGCTGGTGTACAATGATATAATAAGTAAAGATATGTTACACCGGCTCTAAAATTGAAGCGCGCAGATTGTGATAATTCTAACAATCGCTCTTAGTTCTACCCAGACCACCGAGAGGCGTGTACCACTGCCGAGTTCTCGCAAATCACATGAACTGCGCCCTAAAATGTCATTTTATGTTATACAATACTAAAAACTACGAAATAAAATGCAAAAATGCCCTTAACATCACACATTATGCGTAATTAAACTGAATTATATATTGTTTTTTTAATTTTACTATTTATTGAAAATAAATAGGACGCCATTTTGACGTTTTTGACTGACTTCGAGAAAAAGACAAGCTTATGCTGTTTAAGATCAAGAGTAACAAAGATAAAACAATGTTTATCAATAACAACCTTAACACGTTGGACGCCACGCGGCTCACCGGTGGGCCTTCACGATATTTCCGTTGAGGCCATGGTGAAATCGAGTAATGGGCTATTTTCTCAAAAATGAGATTTTGGTCATTTTGGATGCAGAATATTATATTTAGCAAAATAGATTAAGAGATACTAGCTTAAACGTCATAAAAACTCGAGTTTCATTAAAAGGCTCACCGGTGAGCCGCGTGGCCTGAACGGAAGGAATTGTGAACTTCCTTCCGCGGGGGCCGCGGGGTCACGCCGCGGCTCACCCACCCGCACACCCCGCATTTGCATGCGCATCCGCAAGTCTCGCAACTATCAGTACAGCTGGTATCCGGGCATTTTCACTTCTAGGGACACCCAATTAGCTTAACTCTCACAAAAAAGTTATCTTCGATGTCAGTTTTGTAACGACAATTAAGCTTTTTTCACTTCTAGGCTAGGGTTGTCACTAGGTCTACATACAACACTCACAACACCCAATGGCTTTAAAATGGATGTTTCACCTCGCTTACATTTGTAAATCACGGGATTCCACGCGGACGAGATTCCTTGCCCCTCATTTTGATTAAAATTCCGATGTTTCTTAATTTCAATAGCTTCACGTACTTTTCGGCTATGATATATGTACGCTCGGTTGAGAGGACTTTCGGGTTATGGAGCTCAATCCAGTGGTTAGGTCCGGACTCCAACAAATGCTCGGCCACAGCAGACTTATTTGTTTGACGCTTTTTAACAGCCGTGATATGTTCCTTGACCCTTTCCGATATATGGTGCGTCTAGTAGTTTCCCCAATATAGAAACTAACACAGCTACAATCGATTTTATAAACGCCCGGTGTGTGATTAGGTAAAACATCCTTAGGCGACCTTAGATACCCTGCCACCTTTGATAACGGCATATAAACTGTTGGTATGGAATACTTATTCAAAAGCGTACCTATTTTGTCCGTTACACCCCTGACATAAGGCAAAAATGCTGGTCGCCTCACAACATCTGAATGTTTCTTCTTCGGTATTCGTCTGGGTTGCCGTCTGTTCATTATGTAGCCATTTCTCTTCAAAACCTCCTGAACGTGAACTCCAGAAATTCAGGGTCACAAAGGTCATGTGCTCTGTTCTTTAGAGAATTAACCACAGACTGAAGCTGCCGGGGGTGGTGGTGAGACAGAGCATTCAAATACCTGTCTGTTTGTGTCGGCTTCCTATAGACAGTGTGCGCCAAAGAACCATCATCTCGACCTATCACCACACGTCCAGAAAAGGCAAACTACGCTCCGATTCCAATTCATATGTGAATTTGACTTTAGTATGAATGGAATTGAGATACAGGAGTAGGTAATTGCTCAACTTCATACTTGCCACCTCTCATAACGCAGAAGACATCGTCGACATACCGCTTCCATAATTTCACAGCCCACGGTTGCAGATCTATGCTGGACTCGAAATGCTCCATCCAGATATTCGCTAAAACCGGTGCCACAGGGCTACCCATAGCAACTCCGTCGATCTGGAAATAATGCCCCCCTCGATATAAAAAGTAGCTTCCTTCTAAACAATTCCGGAGCAAAACCATGACAGAACCCAGTATCTATTATGATTTTGTACTTTTGTTACTTTTGATAAGAATTATAATTATAATGAATACCTTTAAGTTTACTATGCCAATTGTGATAAATTGTTTTACGAAAAGCTCAATAATACAAGCTTTTTTAAACTTTAGTTCTATCTTGATAGCGAGTAAGTCGACGACGTTACCTATTTTTAAACTTAACTAAAAGTTGTATTATATGCTTAAAATTAGGTAAATAAATAAATATAAACAAATAAAATTAAACATTAAAAACTAATTTACTTTATTTTTTTACCAAACTCAATATTTAAAATCTTTATTTGCAAGTCTTCAACTATATTTTACCTATGAAGAGTAAGCCAACCCTAACTAAGTTCACAAAATGACGAAAAAATCATAAGTCCTTTACAGTACAAAAGAACCAAGGCAATTTGTATCTTCTCTAGGGCCACACGGCTCACCCTGCATACGTTTTTGGATGGAATAAGTGAACGGTGGCCTGTAAAACAGGTTTGAAATGAAGGCTCACGACGGCTCACCGGTGACCCCCGTGGCCCCAATGGTTCAACATGGTTAGGCTCACCGGTGACCCCTGTGGCTCCAATGGAAAGACTACATTTTTGGCGTGGCGTTCAACGTGTTAAGAATGCACGCGCAATTGTCAAATGCTAGTTCTCTCTTTTTTTATTTATTAAATACGAGTATAGGTATTTTGCCATCTCTTTTACGCATTTTCAGTATGAAGATAGGTGTATGTCAACTGTCAATAAATCGTAGGTGTATGATGTGAAGTATTTATTTCGCTCATTTTGTTAGAGTATAACGTATCTTTACTTATATATCATTGCTGGTGTACGGCTACGGCGGCTTCAACAACGTGCAGCCCAGCTTCAGCGTCACCAGGCTCGTCTTCATGCAGCACTTCAACGGCATCGTGGCCATCCCCAACATCCGCAGCGGCGGGTACCTAGATGCCCCAATGCTTGGTTACCTTTCGTTCACGATTCACGATTGAGCATTAGCAATTGACATCTTGGCTCCGCACCCTGATATATCTAAGGTCGTACTGTGAATGAGTTGCAGCAGGTGTCCAACACGGCAATTTCTCCAAAGAGCCTAGTAGTATTCTATGTTACATTTTCGGGGTGATTAAATCTCGGTGTCAATACGACAATGTTCCGATTCCAAGCTGATCAATATCTAGTCTTTTTCATTTGATAACGTGAGACAGTCCATCAAAAAGAACTACTAATTAATTTCGTGGGCGAGTTACTCGAAGCGGGAAGTTTGAAATTTCACGGTTTTTTAATATTGTTCTATGGTTCTCAAATGCCTAGTAGTTTATTGTTTTTTGATCCTTTGTAACCACTCTTCTATAACACATTCCTTCAGCCTTACCACAAGAGTAGAACGACAGTATCTCGCAGGTAGGATAGACAGCTCTCAGAGTTTAATTATAATCCTTGTTATATTTATTATCATCTAATATGCTTTAATTATTCCAGTGAATACGGCGAGCGGTGGCACAACGCGGGCCGCCTCCTCAACAAGCAGAACGTATTCGACGATTTCCAGGCGGCAGCAGAATACCTCATCAAAGAGAAATACACGAGGCCCAAACTTATCACCATACAGGGAGGGTCCAATGGTGGACTACTAGTGGCCGCTTGTGCTAATCAGAGGCCTGAGCTATACGGTGCTGCTATCGTCCAAGTCGGGTAGGTCTACTTATACTCTTTAACCTTTTGACCGCCACGTTCGGCGATAGACGACAAGGGAAAATCGTGACTATGACGCCAATGACGGCACTGGCCGACAGTTACGCCAATGCAGTAGAAACTTACGCAAGAGGCCATAAAGTTCAATTTCGCTTAAATAATCGTGAATACGTGGCGTCTGGAGCTCGGCATATTCCTTCGACGTTTGGCGGTCAAAAGGTTACGTGACTTCTTAGTTGACAAAGGTATTACATTACGTTAGGCCCAATTAGGAAATAATAAAAAAATGGTCCCTTTGTAGGCCAACTAATACTTTTTTGTAGATGCTTTCCCTATAATTCAACATATTATTAAAATATTATCGAACCGGGTCAAAGCCCGACGCGTACCGAGGGTGCTCCGGAAACATGTCGAGCAATCATCGACTTAAATACGTGAGTAATCTGATTCGATAATATTTTAATATGTTTGAGGCTTACGTTAGTTGTAATTCTAAAATTCAACTATATTATTTAGGGTGATCATTTTCTACTTGTGCCCGTATGTACTGCCTAAACGCAGGGGTTAATATGCAAACATGGTAACAAACAAAATTAAAAAACACAACTGCCGTTTTAAATGTAAGAAACATAAATAAAATAATAGTTGTATAAGTTATACACATTATTGTTCAAAGCCCTTAAATTTGATACCCTACTTGATAGGTTTTTTATAGAAATATAAATAAATTTATTCGTAGCACACACAAAATACAGAAACGAAGAAATAAATATTATACAAATAAGAACGTGTAGTCGTGTAAGCTACGAAATAGCCTCATCTCAGCATGTTACTAGCGAGCTGCCAGCGCTGGTCTTTCGTTGATGCCATCACGTGAACAGTATTATTTTTTTGTGTTAGAAAAAATTCAGTGTAAAGGTTACTATATTATTTTCAACATGACGTCATTACAGCCTATAACATTTGCGGTGGTGGCACACTGTTTCATAGACAGAAGTTTCATAGAATTTCGTTTCACAGAAATTTGTTCATATATTATTTGGATCATATACTTCCTGTTCCAATATTATTGATTCATAGACTATTCAATTGCTTAAAAAATATTTCACAGACATTCAGTTCCATGTATATTGCTATCTAACTTTTTTACTTTACAAAGTAACCAAACACTAGAATTACATTTCATGTATTTTTGTTTTGTAGACACTTATTTCATTGATTGTTGTTTTATAGTTACTAGTTTATATAATAATTAGTTCCACTATTTACTTTATCACATAGTGATATTCTTACCTAATGAGTCATATTTCATGTAAGTATTTTGTTTCATATACACTGATTCGCCCTCCCTCTAAAAAAACCAAACTGCTACCAGAAAAAGTAGGTAGATTGTAGGCAAAGTAGGTTAGGTTACGTTAGTTAGCTTTTCAATCTGTTCTAGCCTCGAAACCTAACCAATCCAAGTAATAAATCAGGGTAAAACCGACTTGGATTGGTTAGGTTTCGAGCGTAGTTTCCCGGATAAATAACATACCTACTTACTTTTAATTAATTGTTTACGTATCGTCATCCTTGCGAAACAAGAAAAGGGGGGACGGGGGGGCGAAGCCCCCCACAAGGGGGGCTCTGGGGGCGGAGCCCCCCGCATTAAAAAATAACAAATTTGTACCTCCCCTGCTTTAACCTGGATAGGTTCGTTAGGTACCTTTTATCCCTTAGAGCAGAAATGGAAGCCCCGCGCAGCGGGGCTTCGTCGACCGGTTCCAAGGTCTAAATCGCTTACTAAAATTCTTTGGACAAAGGTATTTCTTTTGTATTTGTGTAATGGTATGTACTGATAATTCTATAGTTTAATTATGACTGAATAAAAAATATTAAGTTTGATACAATGACAAACAACATTCTATGAATATTCAGTTTTTGAAACAACTGTTCTAGACAAAAAATACTATACGAATTAATAATATTTGATTGAAAACGCTATGAAATGAAATTCTAAGAACTACATATCTGAACAATAAAAAATATACAAAACCAGATTATACAATGTAAGAGCTATGAAAAATGATCATTCTATGAAATGAAAATACGAGAAACATTTTCTAGGAACCAATATTCTGCGAAAATGTTGTCTATGAAACAACGTACAACCATTTGCGGTAGCTATGGATTCTAACAATACTCATAATAATTCGATTGAAGCATTACGTAGGGGAACGAAGAAACTCACGTACATATCCACTCACAAACATGAATCCTAAAAACAATACTCTTTTTTTAGAACAGTAGTATAGTACATTACGACACAAGTGCGAAAAACATGAAATTCGAAACGAGTGGCGATGTTTTAAAACACTACCGATAGGGAGTGTTTTAAATCGACATGAGTTACGAATTTCGTTTTTGCACGTGTCTCGTACGGCGTTTTTTAGTGCAGATAGCACTCCGAAGTTTTGGACCTGACGTAAAATGACACACTTCTCGCACTAGAGCCTAAAAAGTACACCATCTGTATTAAAAAAAATATATTGACCCTTTTATCTTATTCCCCAGTGTACTGGACATGCTCCGGTTCCACCGCTTCACGATCGGGCACGCGTGGGTGTCGGACTACGGCAGCTCCGACAACGAGACTCAGTTCCGCAACCTGCTCAAGTACTCGCCGCTGCACAACGTTCACACGCCGGTCGATGGTGAGCTCTATTGTGACGGAAAACGGGTTGATAGACATCGGTTACGAAATAATTGAGGAGGAGCGAATTCCGGCGAGAGCATTATTTGTATATTTATTTATCACCAATATTTGTTTCTTGGTCGTGGCTGTCTATGTATTTTAGTATCTATACGTATCTACTATATAAGGTCCTAATTTATTAGTTGCAGATATTTTAACACATGATACTTGACATTAAAATAATTAACTTTAAATATAAATTAAGATTTTTTTTCATGTAACTTTTTTGATTTCATTTTCCTAACAAAAAAAAATATATATAATTTCGTCTAAAAAAAATCATCATGTGCATTATCACATTTATCACATGTCACAAGAACACTGTCTGTCATGTCATCAAACGACACAATCCAACGGAAAATAACATGACATTCGACAATCAAGTATTTAATTTATCGACGTGAAGTGGCCAGTTCCAGTTAAATGTTACGTAAAAGAGGTACTAGAATCTGTTCAATGAGTTTTCATTTAATAATCACACGAACAGGGTGTTTTTACGTAGCAAATTTGTTTTTCCGTAATCTCCAAAAAACATCGTAAAAGCTATAATGTTTCACGGTTAAATATACTCCAGAGACCGAGTACTATCAGCTGTAAAAATATCTGCATCTAATAAATTAGGACCTTATATATTATTATATCTTCGCCTAGTACCCACATCACAACCCTTAATTGAGCTTACCATGGGACTACGTAGACTTGTGTAAGATGTTTCAAGATATTTATTTATTTATTTTAAGTAGTAGGTACTCAATATTTTATCATCTTTTTTTAAACACAAAATAAAATTTCAGTTTTATTTATTTCATTACTATATCAAAAAATATGTTATTATACAGGGTGGAATGGAAAGGGACGACGTTCCTTCCCGCTACCGACCGAGTCTACCAACCATTACGATCAACTTTCAGTATGGGACCAACATCGAAAGCCTACATGGAAAATTGACTTTTCCATACTATTGAACTCTAACTCATCACTCACTTTGTATGAGGGGTTCATTTTTTTCACATATTTCGATGTTGGTCCCATACTGAAAGTTCATCGTAATGGTTGGTAGACTCGGTCGGTAGCGGGAAGGAACTTCGTCCCTTTCCACCCTGTATATTATAATGTAAACACATAATATATAGTTTTACAAATAGGCCGTAGATTAAATAAAAATTTAGAATTATTCGAATGCCGTGTTGCTGCGATTTTTCAATGCTTTTTTTTACTGCCACCGGTAGACAGGCAGAATATACAATGTTTATCACTGTCAATGTTATTTGATCGAACAGAGCGGACAGCCTACCCGGCCATCCTGGTGCTAACGGCAGACCACGACGACCGCGTGGTGCCGCTCCACTCGCTGAAGTACATCGCGGCGCTGCAGCACGCGGCCGCGCCGCCGCAGCGCGCGCCGCTGCTGGCCCGCGTCGACACCAAGGCCGGCCACGGCACCGGCAAGCCCACCGCTAAGATTGTGAGTGTCTACTGTCATGTATCTATACTGGTGCCGCTCCACTCGCTGAAGTACATCGCGGCGCTGCAGCACGCGGCCGCGCCGCCGCAGCGCGCGCCGCTGCTGGCCCGCGTCGACACCAAGGCCGGCCACGGCACCGGCAAGCCCACCGCTAAGATTGTGAGTGTCTACTGTCATGTATCTATACTGGTGCCGCTGCACTCGCTGAAGTACATCGCGGCGCTGCAGCGCGCGGCCGCGCCGCCGCAGCCCGCGTCGACACCAAGGCCGGCCACGGCACCGGCAAGCCCACCGCTAAGATTGTGAGTGTCTACTGTCATGTATCTATACTGGTGCCGCTGCACTCGCTGAAGTACATCGCGGCGCTGCAGCGCGCGGCCGCGCCGCCGCAGCCCGCGTCGACACCAAGGCCGGCCACGGCACCGGCAAGCCCACCGCTAAGATTGTGAGTGTTACTGTCATGTATCTATACTGGTGCCGCTGCACTCGCTGAAGTACATCGCGGCGCTGCAGCACGCGGCCGCGCCGCCGCAGCGCGCGCCGCTGCTGGCCCGCGTCGACACCAAGGCCGGCCACGGCACCGGCAAGCCCACCGCTAAGATTGTGAGTGTTACTGTCATGTATCTATACTGGTGCCGCTGCACTCGCTGAAGTACATCGCGGCGCTGCTGGCCCGCGTCGACACCAAGGCCGGCCACGGCACCGGCAAGCCCACCGCTAAGATTGTGAGTGTCTACTGTCATGTATCTATACTGGTGCCGCTGCACTCGCTGAAGTACATCGCGGCGCTGCAGCACGCGGCCGCGCCGCCGCAGCGCGCGCCGCTGCTGGCCCGCGTCGACACCAAGGCCGGCCACGGCACCGGCAAGCCCACCGCTAAGATTGTGAGTGTCTACTGTCATGTATCTATACTGGTGCCGCTGCACTCGCTGAAGTACATCGCGGCGCTGCAGCACGCGGCCGCGCCGCCGCAGCGCGCGCCGCTGCTGGCCCGCGTCGACACCAAGGCCGGCCACGGCACCGGCAAGCCCACCGCTAAGATTGTGAGTGTCTACTGTCATGTATCTATACTGGTGCCGCTGCACTCGCTGAAGTACATCGCGGCGCTGCAGCACGCGGCCGCGCCGCCGCAGCGCGCGCCGCTGCTGGCCCGCGTCGACACCAAGGCCGGCCACGGCACCGGCAAGCCCACCGCTAAGATTGTGAGTGTCTACTGTCATGTATATACTGGTGCCGCTGCACTCGCTGAAGTACATCGCGGCGCTGCAGCACGCGGCCGCGCCGCCGCAGCGCGCGCCGCTGCTGGCCCGCGTCGACACCAAGGCCGGCCACGGCACCGGCAAGCCCACCGCTAAGATTGTGAGTGTCTACTGTCATGTATCTATACTGGTGCCGCTCCACTCGCTGAAGTACATCGCGGCGCTGCAGCACGCGGCCGCGCCGCCGCAGCGCGCGCCGCTGCTGGCCCGCGTCGACACCAAGGCCGGCCACGGCACCGGCAAGCCCACCGCTAAGATTGTGAGTGTCTACTGTCATGTATCTATACTGGTGCCGCTCCACTCGCTGAAGTACATCGCGGCGCTGCAGCACGCGGCCGCGCCGCCGCAGCGCGCGCCGCTGCTGGCCCGCGTCGACACCAAGGCCGGCCACGGCACCGGCAAGCCCACCGCTAAGATTGTGAGTCTCACTACTGTGATGTATCTACAGGGTGATTCTTGGGTCATGAGCAGGAGTGAACAGGCTACTACGGATGGTCATGATGATCAACTTTCACTACGGCGATAGCCAAAAAATATCCAAAAAAATACTCTTAATTATGAGTTAATTGATCCTTAATTGATAGTTAAGTATCAATTAATTCATAATTAAGAGATTTTTTATGCAATTTCTTGGTTGTCTCCGAAGTAAAAGTTGCTCAGCGTAACCGTCCCTAGTACCCTGTTGACTCCTTCTCATGACTCAAGAATCACCCTGTATACTGTTCGCCCCCGGTACTGTTTCAATAAATCCTAATACTACACCGATCGAAATTTTCTTATTAGAATTCCTATGCCTTTCTATTCTATGCCTTCCTATGCATGTGTGACCGAAATGATTGTACTCCTATGCCGGCGACACAACACTTGTGTCAAAAATGATCGTATTTCGATGCGACTGGCACATGAGTAAGAACTTGATTTATGCTAGTGGTAGAATACACTTAGAGTACGGTAATTTTGATCACGTATGTATGTCACTGGCATAGGAGTCAGATGTTTTTGATCACAGACGCTGTGTCACCGGCGTCGAATGTGTTAATTGTACAACCGATCCTTAGGGCCACTAAAGCAAAACACCGCGATATTTGTTCACCGCTGAGCTAGTAGCTATACCAGGTGAGCGAGTAGCTATCAATCGCTATCTCGCTTTTGGTGAAACCAATCCCTGAGCATTTCTCAAGAAGTTTGTTTGTATCACGTCTTCGATATCGATAAAATCTGGTAATCCACCACACCTACCAAAAAGTTCCAATACGTTTCTATGAAACGTTCTGGGAGATAGCTGAGCGAGTAGCTATCAATCGCTATCCGCTTTTGGTGAGACCAATGCCTGAGCATTTTTCAAAAAGTTTGTACAATTGGATCACGTCTTCGATATCGATAAAATCTGGTAATCCACCACACCTTCGGCTCGTACCAATGAGTTTATCAAAAACTTATGTACGAAATATTATTTAATATTCACAAGTGCTTTACGGTGAAGGAAAACATCGTGAAGAAACCTGCATACACCTGCGAAGAAATTCAAGGGTGTATGTGAAGTCCCCAACAAGTACCGGGCCAGCGTTGGGACTACGCAAAATAGGCACGTTTGATGTCGAGTTGCGGAAAAAAATGGCCAGATAAAAACAACAAAACAAACAACAAACAACCACCACACCTACCAAAAAGTTCCAATACGTTTGTATGAAACGTTCTGGGAGATTTTGGGAAATGTACCCTACCAATTTTTTCATTGAATGTTTGCCATAAGGCCAATCAACTTTTCGATCGACATATTTTCTGTCTGTTGCGCTACTTTTCATGAAATTACAAATGTACGTCAATTAATACTATACACATGTACAATGAAAAACAGATTTGTATCACACATCTTCATATCGATTTTATGTGACATTTAGTGAACTTGTGTCGGGCCTAACGCATGTACAATTTACAAGCATTTTTTCTAGCTAACTTGATTAAATTGTCACCTTCGTTACGGAACAAAATAATGTCGATCGAAAAGTTGGGGCCGTAAACAATTATTTTTAAAACGAATTAAAAACTCTTTCCCAGATCGACGAGCACACAGACATCCTCTGCTTCATGACGCAGAGCCTCGGGCTGAAGTTCGTGAAGTGAGCGCCGCCGTCCCCCGCCCAGTATTATGTACATAGCGACCAGCCTGACCTTACCGAGGGTCCCGGGACCCGGGACTGGTGATATTGTTACGCATTGCTACTATTTTTTATGAATAAAACTTTGTTTTTATTTTTACACTAGAGTGGTTGTTTTATTTTATTGGAAACCCGGTTAGATTTTTTTATTTTATTTATTTCGGGCATCAACAGTAGTACATAAGAAATTTACAAAACTGAGTGTATAGTTAAATAGCCAATAAAAGATGTCCACAAAAATACAATGAACATGCAATAACAAGATAGAGCGTTCGCATTATACTAACTAACATTAACATGAGTGCTGGGAGTGAAATCCTTCAGCTAGTGATTGGTTAACCTTTAACCCTTTACCGCATGTTGTTCCATATTTGGCCGTTTAAATTCTACTCTATTGACAGAGATTAATCCTTTAACGGGTATTGGCGACATATTTGCCATCATATGAAAAACAAAACCAAATCAATTTGCAAATGGTCAAAGGCTTAATTCGATAAAGTCGAAAATACTGGACATGGTCCCACAACCACAGCATTAACCCAGGTTTATTGTCTGTGTTTGATAACGACCTGCACAATAAGTATTGAACTCAAATCAATCCTAATCTGTAACCGTTATAATGGCGGGACCAGATCCTGAATTCGATCGATTCATATTGCATTATTTAGTACTGAATTTGTACTATTTGGTACCTGTTGTAAAAAAAATTGTACCTCTTCTATTTCAAAATTATACTTCAAACAGTCTGGTCCCGCTATTATAACGTTATAATGGCGGGACCAGACTATTTGGAGTATAATTTTGAAATGGAAGAGGTACAATTTTAACCACCACCAGGAACCAGGTCCTGAATTCGATCGATTCATATTGCATTATTTAGTACTGAATTTGTACTATTTGGTACCTGTTGTAAAAAAAATTGTACCTCTTCTATTTCAAAATTATACTTCAAACAGTCTGGTCCCGCTATTATAACGTTATAATGGCGGGACCAGACTATTTGGAGTATAATTTTGAAATGGAAGAGGTACAATTTTAACCACCACCAGGAACCAGGTCCTGAATTCGATCGATTCATATTGCATTATTTAATACTGAATTTGTACTATTTGGTACCTGTTGTAAACAAAATTGTACCTCTTCCATTTCAAAATTATATTCCAAATAGTCTGGTCCCGCCATTATAACGGTTACCATAATCTGTATTCAAAATCAAATTATGGATTGACCTTACTGATCCTTAGCAACCGCAGACGAAGGGTTAAGTAAGACTTCAGTGTCAAGGAGGCTTGAACACGCGATCGCGACCACCAAATACTTCTGTCGAATTAAGGGTTAATCAAGGTAATTTTAAATAAAACAAATATGCAAGTTTTATAACTTTTATTGTTGAATACTTATGATAAGTTGCTAACAGCACGAACTTCAGTTGGGACTTTCTCCACTCAAATAATATAAATATTAGTTCCTTAGAACAAAATAAATAAAAACACTTCTTAAAGCCATTGTGGCATTTTTCTTTGTCAAATAATAATTTCTTAATGTTTAGTCGCTCGTGCAACTTTCTACACGAAGAAATCGTTTAATGGCCTCGATTTAAAATCGTTTTGTATATAAATATATATACCTAAGTAAAGTAGAAGTATATAATAGAACTTAGTCGGTCGCGGCTCGCAGTCGGCTTACCGCTGCGTGGCGGGTTTTACTGCGGCAAAACTATCCGCCGCCAGCGGGCGCTAGCCCGGCCGCGACGCCTATAGCCGTCGTCGGACCCATTACAATGAAATGTACAATCGGTACAAACCATACGATACAACTGACCGGTCCACGGGTCCCGCCGGACGCGTCGTAAACAAACGAACGTCACTGTCACCGATCAATTGTATTCACACTTACGATATTTTATACCTAGAAAGAACAATCATGCTATGAATGAGATTAATCGAATACTACGCTAAATACGAGTACATGCGTTAGATATAGGTTACAGAGCCTAAAATTACGAGCAACCTTGAATCTTAGCCTAAGTCGGCGCCGAGCCCGGTCGCTCCCGCGGAGTTAGTCTTAAGCCTAGAATTACACATTTCATAGTTGAGGGTCGGGGGAGACTTGAAACGCTCACTCACTAGAGTGGTTTAAAATCGAGGCCACGAGGGTAATCGCCGCACTCATCTCGGAGGACTGCGGCGATTAGAGCTACAGCTAGAGACACCATGGCCGCATGATGCAACTAGCGCCGGGCGCGGCGAAGTCGGCGAGACCCGTGGCCTCTCCAGGCTGGGGCCACGAGGCCACGCCTGGGGCCAATCGCCGAGGTGGGGCCACGCCTGGGGCCAGTCACCGAGGCTAGGGCCACTCGGCGACCTCGCCGCGGCGCCCGGACTCACTTTTGGTTTGGCTCCACAGCCTCAGTTTCGTTACAATATTCGTTCCTACGTAATTTAATTAATATTTTGTTTCGATTACTACCTACTATAAATCGACTATATTTTATAAACCAATTTATATAATTATGTGGCTGGTATATAATTCGATTGAAACTAACGAAACGCGTAGTCGCGTAAACGGAACTAAGCGATCTATAACAAAATGTATAACTTAAACGAACGGTATATAAAATCGTACGGCTAGTTTGTGAGCGGCAGTTCAGAAGCAACCGAGAACGATTAAACTTAAAATAGCCCTACCGGGACCGTAACGTATAACAAAAATATACAAAGTAAAATTAAGATAATAGGAAAACGCGATTTCGTTAAAGACAACTAGCCTGTTGCAAGACCCGAGATCAAATAAAACGTCATTGTGAATATGTCATAGCTAGAAATATGTGAATAATATATCTTTTATATATCGTAGAAGTCGTCCCGAACTTGTTATTTCGCGCTGTGAAATATTCACGACAATATTGCAAATAATCGAGAGAACACGAACTAGTCGGATTGTGTGTATGTGTGTGTGTCGGCCTCACTCGGCCACGCCGTTGCTTAGCGTCGGTTTGGTGCCGGGTAGTACGGTCGCCGTCCTAAAACAATAATAGTATGTTACAACCAAACTTAGGTAAGAGGTAAATATTCACGAAGTCAGAAAAAATCGAGGGCAACGGTCGTAGTCTTCCTATGCAACTTGTATCTTAGGTGTGTTTGCCTGTGACGTAGTTTCATGATGACCACGTAAGGCGCACTATATTTTTTATATCGTACGATAGTACCAGGGACCGGTCAACCTCTTCCCAGACAAAAGTCGTTGAACGGCTTTGGGCTATTCAATCATTGAATAGCCCAAAGCATGGCTAACACTTTGAATTGCTTTCCCATTCTTTTTACTTAGCTCTTGGAAGGGGTTTCCCTTTCGCGGTCAATTGAATGTAGGAAGGGCTTACCCTGTCTTATTTAAAGATGCTAATAAAATCAATTAAAGAAAAGAAATGCTACTTTATCGGGTTCATCATTGGTGAAAGTTTTAAATTGCACTCAAGGGAAGTGAACATAGCGCCTTCCGATTATAAGTAAAAATGTGTATCATCAATTTTGGACTACTTTGCGTGCGAATAGAGGGCGGAGTCATGACGTGTATACTTGTGTACATACTGCGCGGGTTGCGGCGGCGCGTCGAGCCCCATGAGCGCGGCGCGGGCGCACTGCTCGTGCGAGTGCTGCGTGGAGGATGGCGTGTATACTTGTCTACATACTGCGCGGGTTGCGGCGCCGCGTCGAGCCCCATGAGCGCGGCGCGGGCGCACTGCTCGTGCGAGTGCTGCGTGGAGGATGGCGTGTATACTTGTCTACATACTGCGCGGGTTGCGGCGGCGCGTCGAGCCCCATGAGCGCGGCGCGGGCGCACTGCTCGTGCGAGTGCTGCGTGGAGGATGGCGTGTATACTTGTCTACATACTGCGCGGGTTGCGGCGCCGCGTCGAGCCCCATGAGCGCGGCGCGGGCGCACTGCTCGTGCGAGTGCTGCGTGGAGGATGGCGTGTATACTTGTCTACATACTGCGCGGGTTGCGGCGGCGCGTCGAGCCCCATGAGCGCGGCGCGGGCGCACTGCTCGTGCGAGTGCTGCGTGGAGGATGGCGTGTATACTTGTCTACATACTGCGCGGGTTGCGGCGGCGCGTCGAGCCCCATGAGCGCGGCGCGGGCGCACTGCTCGTGCGAGTGCTGCGTGGAGGATGGCGTGTATACTTGTCTACATACTGCGCGGGTTGCGGCGGCGCGTCGAGCCCCATGAGCGCGGCGCGGGCGCACTGCTCGTGCGAGTGCTGCGTGGAGGATGGCGTGTATACTTGTCTACATACTGCGCGGGTTGCGGCGCCGCGTCGAGCCCCATGAGCGCGGCGCGGGCGCACTGCTCGTGCGAGTGCTGCGTGGAGGATGGCGTGTATACTAGGGCTACCGGTATCCGTGTTACCCGCAGACACGTGTACACGAATCCTTAACACCGGCGGTACTAAGAACTCGAACGACACGAAACGCCAAGAAACGTTTCCACTTAGAAACGTTTCCAAGTTAGAAACGTTTCCAAGCTTGAGTCTTGTGGATCCATTGCAATTGAATATTCGAAAAGCCTATGTTTTTTAGTAAAAACTCGAAACTACCGAAAAATTCGAAGTTTTTTACGAATTACGCAGCTAGAAATTTTCTTTGTTAGTGGTTAAATGCGGTTCAATACTTTGTTCAAATATAAAACCGATGTTTATGAACCTATGTTTTAGATTGCCAATGCCACTACACATTGAGGGCGGATCAGACACGGGTATCCGTGTCCTAATTACACGGTTCCTAATTACACGTTCCAAACGGGTAAGAAACCCGTTTCCCGGTAGCAAAGAAACGGGTACACGAAACCCGGACACGACCGAGAGCCCTAGTGTATACTTGTGTACATACTGCGCGGGTTGCGGCGGCGCGTCGAGCCCCATGAGCGCGAGCGCTCGCAGCGCGGCGCGGGCGCACTGCTCGTGCGAGTGCTGCGTGGAGGCGCCGCCGCCGTGGCACATCACCGGCGGCTCCGTCGACAGCGACACCAGCGATAGGTACTCGCCGTGGTTGCGCTAGGAGAAAAGCGACGGTTATCATTCAAGTTTGTAAGTATGTTTTACTTAGGACCTGTTTCACTATCCCCGAATAAAACATTTTTGTCCGATAAATGTTAGTTTTAATAGGTATAATTAGGTTTTAATGATGATACTTTTATCTGACAGATATATTTTCACGGGAATTGTGCGAGAGGCGATTAATGCTAGTAGTGTCACGCGGCCCGCGCGGAGCAATATTGTATTGATGCTTCGGAGCGTACCGCGGGGACCGCCAGCCGCGCGGATGGTTGTTCGCGCGCCCCGCGCTTCGTGCGCGCGTCCGCGCAGCACAATCATGGCATGGCGACTCGCGTTGTAGACACGGGTAATCATTGAAGTTTTTTTTTTTTTATTATTCTTATTTATTTTAAAAGCCATACATCGTATGATTAAGTCGGCTTAAAAATAATAACAGTCAGATTTACACGTTAGACATTAGGATTAACACTTAAGGATTATTTTTATAATATTCAAATCTTAGGTTCAGGGAGTGTATAATAAACCTTAAAATTGTATCGCTGTGTTCGGAAGAGAACCCTGAGCTTAAGATTTGATGAAAAAAGAAGAGGAGATCCCACGCAGAGCACCGGATTTCTTTTAAAAGATCCAATCTAGGTCGTTCGTTGATTTTACACTCTAGGACTAAGTGGGATGTGATAAGTTCGGGTTCGGAAGCAAATCACTAATTATTTTCTGCTAAAATTCCGTAGAGCGAACCAAGGGACGCGTGGAGGTTCTTCTACAATGGTCCTGTACCAGATGCCCTTGTTTTGCGAACACTCATTGAAATAGGATTTAAAGATACTGTAGTTGTCTGCTTTCACTTTAGAAAGATAATCAGTATAGTGCGGAACAGTGTCGAGAGGTATGCCGTTCTGTAGAGCCACGGAGGCTAGTGAGTCCGCGATCTCGTTACCCCTGACGCCCACATGCGAGGGGATCCACTGTAGAAGAACTTCAACCCCGTTACGTATCAATCTATAGATACATTTAATAATGAGGTAAGCTTCATGTCTACCGACGGAACCGCCCTTAGCACATCCCAAGAGATGCAGTAAACTGCTCTTTGAATCTGTAATGATTACAATTTTGTGGTATGGTGTCGATTCTATATAATGCAATGCTTCATTAATTGCTGACAATTCAGCTCCCATTATGGGAATACATGGATTTTCAATAAGAAATTTGGCCCCAAAATCCGCAGCGTCATCGTAAAATGAGCAACTAGAACCGTATTTTGTTTTAGACCCGTCAGTATAAATTTGAGTATAGTTTGTAAACTGCGCTTTAATCATATCTTCGCAACGTTGTTTAAGATCGTGAACGGGTAGTTGAGCTTTAGGTTCAGAAATAGTGTTCACGCTATGTGTTATGATTTTATCCCAAGGGAGAGCTTTAATATCATAAGAGAGCGAAAATTGGGGCAAAATTTCGGATTTTGTCATAGGTAGGTCGGAGTACCTTCTGAAACTTTCAAGCAGAAGTGGAATTTGGTTTTTACGCCAATATCTTGCGCCCGAGTTTACTTTGTTGTCCAATACTTGTAATTGATTACTCAAATAGTCGGATGTTGGACAAGAAAGTTTTAGGAAGTATTTATCACTTAAATATATTCTTCTAAAATGTAAGGGGGTTATACAAAGTTCACTTTCCATTGCGAAAATTGGGGTGTCCCGTATAAAGCTTCCACAAAGCCAAAGACATTGGTTTTGAATTACGTCCAACCTCTGGAGAAGCCTAGAGTTTGCGTTACCGAAAATTGTACATCCGTAATCAAATAGCGATCGCACCAGAGCAATATAGTCTTTTTAAGTGAGTTGGGTGAACACCCCACTTTGAACTACTTATGCAACTCAGGTAGTCCGTGGGCTACTCGGCCTGAAATTAGAAAACGGTATAATTTGGGGGTACCAAGTGTCCTTTTTACAGTAGTTAGACATATTCATAAGCATAGACGCTAGAAAAATTAAATATTTTTTTAAAGATAGTGTATTTAATAAACTTTAATTTGATGTATATAACTTGTTGGCGGTATAAAAAAAAAAGACCCACAAAAAATATTTAAATGAATTGTAGTCATAATCCACCGTATACTTAGTGATTTAAGAGGCGATGGAAGTGCCACTCGTAAATAATAGTGCTTATTTCAAATAACCAAGATTGAAAAATATAAAAAAAATCGCCTCTTAAATCACTAAGTATACGGTGGATTATGACTACAATTCATTTAAATATTTTTTATGGGTCTTTTTTTTAATACCGCCAACAAGTTATATACATCAAATTAAAGCTTATTAAATACACTATCTTTAAAAAAATATTTAATTTTTCTAGCGTCATGACTACTATGTAAAAACACGACACAAAAAAAAACAAAATCACGAAATTTTCATAAATTTGGTCACAATTAATTATTGGTTGGTTTTAGCAATATGGTGTATATGCAAAATATGAAGCTTACAGATATGCCTTTAATTTTGTTCAAGAGAGTAATTAGATATATTTAATAGTTCTCGAGATATACTTGACTTTGTAAAACTTGAGATCCACCATCTTTGATTGGCCCCCATTTTTGTTAGGTAGCACTTATAAATGGCAATCTTGCATTTTTGACGTTTTTATAAGCTTACCTAACAGCCGTGAAAAGGAAAATTTGTACCTCCTAATTTTAACCATACCTGTCATACAACGGAAATCTTGAAATAGCCCGTATGCCTATTAGCTACCACTTTGAGATGTCTATCATACTTTTTTAACATCCTTATGAATATGTCTAACTACTGTAAAAAGGACACTTGGTACCCCCAAATTATACCGTTTTCTAATTTCAGGCCGAGTAGCCTACGGACTAAGGATATTAACGAATGGAATACATTTTTGGGAAGTTTCTAAAACATGTCTAGTCCAATTTAAGCGACTGTCCACCCAAACACCCAAAAACTTTGCACAATTTATGACCTCAATTTCGAAGTTATTTATTAGAATACTAATTACAGGTACTTTGTATTTTCTAGTAAGAATGCATAGTTTAGTCTTAGATAGCGATATCTCCAATCCGATTTCCTCTAACATTGTCATAAAGATATTAAGACTTGATTGAATAACACTAGCACAAAATTCAATACTTGGATTGATACAATACAAGGCAAAGTCGTCGGCATATTGTGAGACCTTAACTGTCTTAGCGAGTGAGTTGCATAACTTAATTGTAACTATATTAAATAAGATGGGTGACATTGGGACACCTTGAGCTAAACCTTGTCTACTGATTCTAGATAATTCCCTACCATCACGTAACCTGTATATTAAAAACCTTTCTTTTAGAAATTCTCTAATATATCTACATAGAAGCGGATCTACATTAAATTCAAATAAACAGGCTATAAGAGGATCAATTTCCACATTGTTGTAAGCGTTACTTATATCGCAGTAAGCACATAGAACGTATTCTTTGTTCATGAAAGCAGTTTCTGTATCAATAATAAACCTACTGAGATTGTCTTGACATGAAAAACCTCGGCGAAAGCCTAAAGTACAATCATTAAATAATTTATTGTTTTCAAAATAATATTCAAGGCGACGAGTTACCATCAAATGAAAGGTCTTACAAAGGCAGTTAATAAGTGAGATAGGACGATACTTAGAGGTATCAGTGTTTCTTTTTGGTATGGCAATAAGTTTGATTCTACGGCACTGCTCTGGTATGTCGCCTTTTTTATAAATATCGTTAAATATACGGAGGAGGTATTCTTTCGCATTATCTGGCAAATGGGAAATCATAGAATAAGTAATTGCGTCTAAACCAGCTGAGGTGTCTACTCTTTTGATAATTGAATTTAGTTCTGAAAATGAAAAAGGAATTGGGATGAAACCATTCATATCCAAATCTAGGGGCCGAAAAGAAACACCGTCAGGAGTGAGGTCTGTGACAAAGGAAACTGCGGCACCTTCAGGTAGGTAGTCTTTAGGACTCCGGTAGCCTTTAAGCCACCGAAGTTTCCTCCAAACCTCCCGGCTGGATTTATTGCAGTCTATGCTGTCACAAAAATGTTGCCAGGAATTCTTTTTTGCTATTTTTATTAGTTTTCGAGCAGCAATTACTTTTTCTTTGTAAAGTAAGTAGTTTTCAACCGTGCGTAATTTCCTAAAGTGCTTAAGGGCGAGTCTTCTCTCTGCTACAGCCTTCGATAGATCAGGGTTCCACCAAGATTTTGGTTTGAATTTGTTAGGGTTACTACCGGTTTTAATGTAAGGAATGTTTTTGTTAGCGCTTTCTTCAATGATTTGTATGATTTTATCATAGTTACTTTGTACCGTATCTTCGTAATCTAATCCGTCACTTGCATATTTTATCTGTTGTGTATATTCTGCCCAATTCGCTTTTTTAATGTTTCGTTTCAATTCCGGACTATTTTGAGTGCTGTCTAACGTTTTAATAGAGATAATAAGGTGGTCGCTACCAAATGACTCGTTAGTGACATGCCAATCAAAGTCAAGTGAGATATCGGCACTACAAAAGGAAACATCAGGTGAAGTGCACACTATACTATCATTAAGCTTAGCGCAACGAGTAAAATCACCATTATTAAGAAAGACGTAATTATGTTGCAAACTAATGTCTGACAAAAGTCTTCCCCGTGTGTCCGTTGTGTATGACCAAGCAGTGTGGTGGGCATTGAAGTCGCCGACTATAAGAGTCTTCTCAGAGAAGTGACTGAAAAGCTCCTGATAGTCCCCAGCACAGACTGTGACATTTGAAGGAGAATAGATACCTACGATATGTTGAATTTTAATGTTGTTAAGTACTTGAAGGCACAAAAAGTCAATATTTTCGTAATTTCTTGTAACAGTATCCAAAACACAATTTATAGACTGATGGACCAGAATAGCAAGACCTCCGTATCCATCTGCTCGATCTTTTCTGAAGATTGAATAACCGGGTAAATTAATTTGATGTTCGCATTGCAACCAAGTCTCTGAGAGAACGCATACAGTACCGGCCAAAAATATATCACATTAATTTTTTTTTCTGTACAACTTTTGTTTATATTTGTTAGTGGTTTCTACACTTTCCACCTTGCGAATATAGCTAGTATAGGCATAGGCCTTTGTGCTAGCGATGAAAAAATAGGCATCCTGTAGACGTATTTTCATGAAGATTTTTTGTGTAAAGCATGTATTTAGCAGTAAAATTCTTATTTTTTTGCTGCTTCTTTTTAGCAATTATGCAGTGTCTCCCATTATTCACAATAGGTACTTAATTGGGATATTCATCATTAATTTCTGCATAAGGACCAAAATAATATGCTATCTGACATGCGAACATGTGCCGCTTACTCTATACACGCTCATAGAAAAAGTCACGAATGTGATATATTATATTATTGGCCGGTACTGTATATGTATTTTTTCATTATGTAAGTATGAGTCTAAATCACTTAATTTTGGTAATAGACTTTGACAGTTCCATTGAATAATATTCAACTTGAAATTAACAGTCAAGACCATTAAAAAAAAAATCTCCGAGAAAAATACGAAAAAAAAAAAAACAAAAAAAAAGAAACTTAAATTAAACTTACTTTTTTGGTTTATAATTTTCCCTACGTGATAGGAGCTTAAGCTTACTTACAATACGTGACAGTCTGTTCTTAACACTACGACATGAAATGTTAGGTATCAGGTCCGAAAACATTTCAACCAATGCGTCTGTTTCTTCTGTGTAGCTATAAGATATATCTGAGATGTCTTTCACTCCATATGTGCGTGTGAGATATTCTTTAACTTGGATTCCAGATAGCGGGTACGTTTTTCCGGAATCGGTTATAAACTTGTCCAAGTGATCCCAATTAATTGATTCCAAATCACCATGACGCGTTCTCTTCGGTTTCTTTCCATTCTTGGACTTGTAAACTTCGTCTGAGCTGGATTGGGAAAAGTTGTCGAAGTCCTCATCGCTGTTTTCATTGCTAGGAACGAAAATAATGTCTTCTTTTGTCGTCTCGGTTTCCATGAAATCAGTAGTAGTCGAAGATTCAGTAGGTGGGTGTGGTCGTTTTGAAATTTGCGTTTCCGTAGGATCCTGCGATATTTGGTCAGAAGCATTCGTATCGTTGACGTTATTTGGACATTTAGAGGCTACGTGACCATCTTTTTTGCATACAAAACAGGTCATTGTGTCCGACGAAAAGTAAATCCAATAATTCGTTTCATCAAATTCGATAGGTATTTTATCTGGAAGTCGAGTGAAATCTTCGGGAGTTATTGTCTTCGGAAACTTAAAATGTGATTGTAGCCCATTTCATTTAAACCGGCACGTAAGAAAGATATGGGCGACTGTGGTGTGATATGCATTTCTGTCAGTTTATTTTCTATTTCGGAATGCGGTATAATGGGACATACATTCGATATAATGTAACGTTGCACGTTATCATTCACGATTTAAAAAGAAATAAGTAATAGATTTCGCTATAAAACTCTAAAAGCGCATACGCGATTGTGCGCACGACTGTACTGGCGCGGATAGCAACCGCGTCAGCGGTTTTTTTACGTATGGGATTCTCCTACTGGCTTGGATTTGCGCCTCGCCCCGCCACTCGTCAGTCCCAGTCCAGACGTCTTAAGCAGAGGACGTATGCAGTCGCGTTCACGGGGAGGCTCGTGTCGTCATACGCGCTGCACACTAATAAATTTTATTAAATTTAAATAAGGGGAAAATCATATTTGTAACCTCAGTGTAGTCCTGATGTTAAATATAATGGCGTCTTCGTACCCGTAAAGCTACATATCGTCTTGCACCCCGTAAGGGTAAGTGTTGAAACGTTATATATCTAGATTTTAAGAAGTGCTAGTTATCATTGCTAATTCGCTTCCCATTAAGTTTTAGTGCGTTCCTACATGCTTAAATTCCTATTAAGGTCTGTGTAATTAAATTGCCATGTACACGTATGTGCTTCCCGTAACGGTAGAGTACCGTTACAAAATGGCGTCCCATACATTTGCCCTATCTTAGTATTTTAGTTTTTTGTGCCTTACAAAGTAATTTAAATGTAATGAGAATGCCCTATTTTAATTATCGTGTTACCAATTAATTTTCTAAAAGGGCTATAAGTTTGCAAGCTTGCTTCCGCACATTCCAGTCCTTTGTCTTCTTGTAACTCCGTTCTGAGTATGCATACCCACCAGCTACTTTTCGCTCCCTTGCTGCTAGCTTGGCGACATCGTTGGGGGTCATACCGGCCGGACGTTAAATTCCTGGTCCTAAGCAGAGTTGGGCAAAAATTATCTTTTTACAAATAACCGGATCGATGACTAAATCATCTTTCATTTAAATAACTAAATAATCCTTCATTTGTTATTTTGAATTTATCTAGATGAATCAACGTTTATCTAAATAATTTATTTGACGTTTGAAATAAAAGATGAATTATCTTCACTTAAGTTTACTTTAATGAGCAATGTCATAGTGACGGTTTGACCTGACGATTTATCTGAACTTACTTCAAGAACAAACGAGGGCCGTTATCTTCATCTAGATAATTTATCTAAATAAAAGAGTTGACAACTAAAATATTTGCAATTGAATTATCTTCAAATAAATTTATTTGAGATGATTTTATTTAAAATAATATCTAGATAACTAATTATCTAGATAATGCCCAACTCTGGTCCTAAGCAAGATTGATGTAATTCCAGGGTGCAACTTTACCCTTACACGCGTCGTGCCACCTACTTCCTTGTCTCGGCCGGCCTGAGAGCACGCGTGGACACCGACGGAGGGACCGCGACATTCATTCCGCTAGCTACGGCGCTCCCCGGAACGTTCCAGAGTCACCCCAGGACTGCACTACCGCCTAGCAGACAACAGGGGGAGTACCACGCTACCGGCGGAAAACCAGACAGGCTTATCGAACTTTACCACCCCTAGTACCTACAGTTAATACTGGGTTTTTCTTGAAATTAATATATATATTTTTTTTTTGTAAGCGTTTGGGTGTTTCCTTTGGCCACCCAACTTACCCGCTTCAATAATAATGCGTTTATTTCTGCTGATCAGTGGCCGGATGGGTAGTTTTTGTTCTCGAATCGTTAGGTACTTTTTACTCTCTATAATTTCGTCAGCGATTGCCTACGATGATACGTAGATACAAATTCTATTGTTCGATATTCTTGACAAAAAACGAATTTGGGATGGGTCGATTATTCTTCCTAAAGCGTGAGCATAATCTTTGATTTGGACATTTTCTAACGCATCGATGACGATTGCTTGGTCCTTTTTAGGGAACGTGGTGGTTTGTGTCACAGTGGCATAACTAGGGTTGTTGTCTAACGTTTGGGAGGTCATTTTGTTCCTGTAGTCAGAAACGATTCGAAAATTGCGATATAGTCACTCACTTATAAAACAAAAAGTCCGATTCCATCGTTACGCACTTTTCACAATGAGGATAGAAATGAAACTCGTGAAAATTTAGTTCACTAGCGCGCGCAAGTAACGACCGGTCTCGGTGACAGCGTACCGCGAACTGTAATCGATGAAGTTCGTCTAAGGAAATGTTTGTGGGATGCGTCTGACCGTACAAAAACGAAGACGCAAAAAATTAAGCTTGGGAAGACCGTTTCATCAACAATCGCCGTATAACGTAACAAATTCGCCCGCGATTGCTCTCTACTCGACTAAAGAGTGAACATTTATAGTCTCCTTCTGCGCATTTTTTCCCTGTGTAATACAGGACAACCCACGCAAACGACACTCTTGTAGCTTATCTGCTATGTCGAACATGAAGGCTGCTGCGGATTCGCGCGTTCATCACCGTGACACGCAGCTCCTGCTTGTGTCGCTCAAGCACAGGCCACGCTTCATCTAGATAGCTAACTAGATACGTATAGAACAAAATCAAGTATATTTGTAGACCTTTTTAATGATCTAACTCTCAGCTGTGTTGGCTTTGCTCCAAGCTCCATACTAAGTTGCCCATGGTCCTTTAAAATATGCTGATATCTGACCACACTTAAGGATTACACCTTGTAGAGAGTAGCGTTGACAATGTCGGAAAAATTAAAACGTTATTTCGGGAATGTATGAAAATTTAGTTGTTTTTTTTTTTTGGGTTTTTACAGAATAATCAATGTCACTGTCACTCCTTTCCAATTATTTAAATTGACTTTTCCTCGGTGACATTGCGTTCTCCTGGTATAAGTGAATATTAGACCTAATACACATTGATTTAGAGTTGAAAATTAAAGTGGAAAATTTCATTGATTTTATCGAAAAAATCCGGAAAAAACGAGCTGTTTGGAAGGGCTAACTCAATTATGCAGTAGACGGCGTGAATTCTAACGTACTTCATGGAAAATTTGCAGCATTCGCTACGCCTACGTCTATTTGAAGTGCTGCAGATTCTCGGCTAGATAAGCTTGCATAGGATTTCGCACCCTGATTATTATTTTTATTTAGTACTGATTTTTCAATCCCCAGTTAACAGTAACTGTCAAATAAATGTTAGCTCTATCCTTTTTTGACTGATGACCAGCGATAAGGATGGTAATATTTTTAACCGACGGATACTTTTAACTGAGGATTGAAAAATCAGCCCTTAATGTTATGTTTGGGAAGCGTTATGTGCTGGGGTCAGGCGTCATGCGCTACCCGAAAATTTTCAACGCTAGTAGAGAGGTAAGTTACCTTGGGGAAGTCGGAGAACTGCACGGTGAAGCCGAGCAGCTGCGACAGGTACATGAGCTGGTCCTTTGCTCCCGGGCTATTGCTGCCCGCTCCCGTAGGGGCGGTCTCGCTCACACCTGCATACATATCATGTTCAACCCTAGTAGAGGTAAGTTACCTTGGGGAAGTCGGAGAACTGCACGGTGAAGCCGAGCAGCTGCGACAGGTACATGAGCTGGTCCTTTGCTCCCGGGCTATTGCTGCCCGCTCCTGTAGGGGCGGTGTCGCTCACACCTGCATACATATCATTGTCAACGCTAGTAGAGGTAAGTTACCTTGGGGAAGTCGGAGAACTGCACGGTGAAGCCGAGCAGCTGCGACAGGTACATGAGCTGGTCCTTTGCTCCCGGGCTATTGCTGCCCGCTCCCGTAGGGGCGGTCTCGCTCACGCCTGCATACATATCATGTTCAACGCTAGTAGAGAGGTAAGTTACCTTGGGGAAGTCGGAGAACTGCACGGTGAAGCCGAGCAGCTGCGACAGGTACATGAGCTGGTCCTTTGCTCCCGGGCTATTGCTGCCCGCTCCCGTAGGGGCGGTCTCGCTCACGCCTGCATACATATCATGTTCAACGCTAGTAGAGAGGTAAGTTACCTTGGGGAAGTCGGAGAACTGCACGGTGAAGCCGAGCAGCTGCGACAGTTACATGAGCTGGTCCTTTGCTCCCGGGCTATTGCTGCCCGCTCCCGTAGGGGCGGTCTCGCTCACAGCTGCATACATATCATGTTCAACGCTAGTAGAGGTAAGTTACCTTGGGGAAGTCGGAGAACTGCACGGTGAAGCCGAGCAGCTGCGACAGGTACATGAGCTGGTCCTTTGCTCCCGGGCTATTGCTGCCCGCTCCCGTAGGGGCGGTCTCGCTCACACCTGCATACATATCATTTTCAACGCTAGTAGAGAAGTTACCTTGGGGAAGTCGGAGAACTGCACGGTGAAGCCGAGCAGCTGCGACAGGTACATGAGCTGGTCCTTTGCTCCCGGGCTATTGCTGCCCGCTCCCGTAGGGGCGGTCTCGCTCACACCTGCATACATATCATTGTCAACGCTAGTAGAGGTAAGTTACCTTGGGGAAGTCGGAGAACTGCACGGTGAAGCCGAGCAGCTGCGACAGGTACATGAGCTGGTCCTTTGCTCCCGGGCTATTGCTGCCCGCTCCCGTAGGGGTCTCGCTCACACCTGCATACATATCATTGTCAACGCTAGTAGAGGTAAGTTACCTTGGGGAAGTCGGAGAACTGCACGGTGAAGCCGAGCAGCTGCGACAGGTACATGAGCTGGTCCTTTGCTCCCGGGCTATTGCTGCCCGCTCCCGTAGGGGCGGTCTCGCTCACACCTGCATACATATCATGTTCAACGCTAGTAGAGGTAAGTTACCTTGGGGAAGTCGGAGAACTGCACGGTGAAGCCGAGCAGCTGCGACAGGTACATGAGCTGGTCCTTTGCTCCCGGGCTATTGCTGCCCGCTCCCGCAGGGGCGGTCTCGCTCACACCTGCATACATATCATTGTCAACGCTAGTAGAGAGGTGTTACCTTGGGGAAGTCGGAGAATTGCACAGTGAAGCCGAGCAGCTGCGACAGGTACATGAGCTGGTCCTTTGCTCCCGGGCTATTGCTGCCCGCTCCCGCAGGGGCGGTCTCGCTCACACCTGCATACATATAATTATATAATGATTTAACAATTTGTAAGTAGAAAAGGGTCTAATTTGTGATTTCATGATTTTTTACTGAAATTATTCTTAATAATTTATCTATAAATTATTAAGAATAATTTCGGCTTTGGAATGATCTCCCCTATCGATCCGACAGGCTCAGAGCAAGTTCTTTCAAGTGCATGTTGCGCAAGCATCTCTTGGACAAGGTTCAGGCATCGTACTCCTGATGTTTCACAGTGGGTAATATGTATTATATCTATGTATATTTGTGTAAGTTTATTGAATTGCATATAATATTTGTGTATGTTTATTGCTGTTTAGTGATTTTAGTGTACGACCCTGTGTATGTGTAGTGTAGTTTACGACCCTGCACCAACTTTATCTTTCCGTGTGTCTCAATTGTTGACTGGTAGAGAATGCCTTATAGCATTAAGTACGCCTTTTGTACTCCTGTTTAGTGCAATAAAGTTTAAATAAATATAAATACTATCAGTAAACAGTGTTGGTTTACGTTACTGTAGATGCCGGGAAATCACATTTAGCAGGCTGCGGCCGAGCGATGCGAGACACCTAGACGCTTTACCCCTGAGGCATCAGTAGGGATCAGTTTGGGACCCTGAGACCTAGATCAGCAGACGCACCGTTAGTGGCGTGCGGGCTGCGGTAGTCCATGAGCAGCACGCCCGGCACCGGCTGCCGCGCCTCCACAACTTGTAGTAAGAGCTACATCAGCAGACGCACCGTTAGTGGCGTGCGGGCTGCGGTAGTCCATGAGCAGCACGCCCGGCACCGGCTGCCGCGCCTCCACAACTTGTAGTAAGAGCTACATCAGCAGACGCACCGTTAGTGGCGTGCGGGCTGCGGTAGTCCATGAGCAGCACGCCCGGCACCGGCTGCCGCGCCTCCACAACTTGTAGTAAGAGCTACATCAGCAGACGCACCGTTAGTGGCGTGCGGGCTGCGGTAGTCCATGAGCAGCACGCCCGGCACCGGCTGCCGCGCCTCCACAACTTGTAGTAAGAGCTACATCAGCAGACGCACCGTTAGTGGCGTGCGGGCTGCGGTAGTCCATGAGCAGCACGCCCGGCACCGGCTGCCGCGCCTCCACAACTTGTAGTAAGAGCTACATCAGCAGACGCACCGTTAGTGGCGTGCGGGCTGCGGTAGTCCATGAGCAGCACGCCCGGCACCGGCTGCCGCGCCTCCACAACTTGTAGTAAGAGCTACATCAGCAGACGCACCGTTAGTGGCGTGCGGGCTGCGGTAGTCCATGAGCAGCACGCCCGGCACCGGCTGCCGCGCCTCCACAACTTGTAGTAAGAGCTACATCAGCAGACGCACCGTTAGTGGCGTGCGGGCTGCGGTAGTCCATGAGCAGCACGCCCGGCACCGGCTGCCGCGCCTCCACAACTTGTAGTAAGAGCTACATCAGCAGACGCACCGTTAGTGGCGTGCGGGCTGCGGTAGTCCATGAGCAGCACGCCCGGCACCGGCTGCCGCGCCTCCACAACTTGTAGTAAGAGCTACATCAGCAGACGCACCGTTAGTGGCGTGCGGGCTGCGGTAGTCCATGAGCAGCACGCCCGGCACCGGCTGCCGCGCCTCCGCTCCCACGCCGCCGCCGCCGCCGCCCGGGGACTCCTGACAAACATACAAATAATCACCAAATAAAAAAAACCGGCCAAGTGCGAGTCGGACTCGCGCGCAAAGGGTTCCGTACCATTATCAATTTATTATTAAAAAAATACAGTTAAATCAACCTACCTCAAAAACTATAGGAGATAATTTAATCAAACTAAAAATCATTGATAGAGTTTATTAACGTGCATAACATATTTTTTTTTCAGAATTTTATATCGCGTAGTTTAAAAAATAGAGGGGAGGGGACACATTTTTCAGACTTTGAGAGCTGATATCTCGAAAACGATTTGCTTAAATAAAAATGAGATATATAAACCTTCACATCATTTTCAAAGACCTTTCTATTAATACCCCACACGCTTATGTACAACTAAAAAAAAATTTCTATCCCTCAGTTACATGTATGAAGGGCCCCCACCCCAATGGTTTTTTTTACAATTTAGTATCATAATCCTGTAGCGGTTCATACAACACATATTCTTACCAAATTTCGTTACTGTAGCATTTATAGTTTCCGAGTAAATCGGCTGTGACAGACGGACATGACGAATCTATAAGGGTTCCGTTTTTGCCATTTTGGCTACGGAACCCTAAAAAACGATTTCGCGATGTACGTCACGCCGCACGCGCAGCTGTTTGCCGCGCTCGCGTCCATTGAGTTTGCAAAAAAACTCTAAAATTAGTGATACATTTTAACATTTGTCACTACCCCAACTATTTTCATGGGTGTCGTAAGAGTCGACTAAGGGATTTGAAGTGTTGATAATTTAATAAATGTCAAAAAATGGTCGAAGATTAATGAAGATTGATGGGTAGCTGCATTATCATAGTGGAGTGGACACACTACTGCGATCGCTAAAACCGCTTGCCTAGTCCAGCAGTGGACTGATAATAAGCTGAAAGTGTATGATTTGAATGCCACGTCGCACGCCCCACCGCTTGCCCAGCTCGAGCGTCCACTCCACTCATTTTGCATACAGTCAAGTGCAAAAATAAGTATCGAAAGAATCCGTTCATAAATATGTTACGACGTTCTTATTACACAGAATTAGAGTGCACTGGGACATATTTTTGAACGTTTTTGTATACCCCTTATTTTGTCTTCGACTGTACAACTATAAGGGTGCGGCTCCACTGACGCGGAGCGGAGCGGAGCTGTGGGAGCTCGGCCAATGAGACTGCATAACAGTGTTTCGAATTTTGAATTTGAAGAATGTATTTGGTCAAATTTACACAGCTCCTGTCCGCTCCGCCTCAGTGGAGTCGCACCTACGAACAGATAAAACATGGAAACCGCACGCCATACTAAATTGCCTTTCAAAAACGGTCCTGAATTTTAGTTGACAAGTGTCACCCCCTCTTCAATGCATCGCGGTAAAGAATTTCAGTGTCAACCAATAAAAACTTGAGCCACCATTTAAAAATAGTTGTGATTGGTCCATCAAAGTTTTGATTGGCTATATTCTATAAACATTTGTCAAAGATGTTGCGCCGAAATATGCGTGGTGTTAAGAAAAGTGCTATGTCCTGCCCATCTTGACACAATTGAACAATTGTGTTTGGGGGCATTTATGAGCTGGCATTAGACGTCCATGTTATATATGGTCGCAGAGTCGCACCCTAAAAGGTAGGTACATACTTTTCGCTTGGCATCGGTGCCGTTGGTGCAGCTGGCGTCGCCGGTCCCGTTGGCGTCCGGCAGCGTCGCCGCGGCCTCCGCGCCGCCGTTCATCTCCATCGCTAGCAGTACGTCTGAAATTAACAATGTTATGGTAAGAACCTGTATAACAAGGACCATTTCGTGCATATTTGAGGGAAAGAGACAGTAGTTGAACTTAGATTTTTGCTCGGCAGAATGAGCTAGATAGCTTAGTTTGTAATTTACGATACTAAGTGTCATTAGAATTTTACACGTTCATAACTGCAGCATTGCTCTGTTAAAGTACTATGGAGTTTCCGTGCTGTCACCGTTTCTTAAGCTACGGTGTGTGGGGAGCACGCGGTAAAAACGGTACGCATACGATGCGTCACAGCAATCGGTACGTATACGATGCGTCACAACAATCCGTAGCGTTACCGTTTTCTAAGCTGCGTGTTGGTTGCCCCTTAAATAAGGCACTACTACGTTAGACATGTTCACGTGAAAATACTGGTACTAGAGGTACTCCCACCCTCGCACTGATCTGGTCTATCTGCCCGTTCATGTATTGTTCCAACTGTTCCAAGATCATGCGAACTGCTACACGCTACAACCTCACCGTTGGACTCTCTAACAAAGCCCTACCTGAGCTCTTCAAACCTGACTTCTAATCCTACTAGTCTTATTTAGCATTAGTACTCACTCTCAAAGTGCACCTTCGCACTAATTTGGTCTTTATGCCCGTTCATGCGTTGCTCTAAGAACATGCGAACTGCTACACGCTCCAATCTCACCGTTGGACTCTTTAACTAAGCCCCAAGCTCCTCAAATGTGACTATAATCATCATCATCAGACTATGATAGTCCACTGTTGAACGTAGGTCTCTCCTATTAACTATGCGTATAGAAGTGTTAGGAGGTAAATGCCCATAATCGCCACTGCACGAGGAACTCCCTGCGCCTGGCCGCGCCCCTCTCCTCGAGCACGCGGTGTACACTACACACGGCGAGTATACTGACTGTGCGCGGCGCGGCGCTTGGCGGTCTTCTTGTTGGGCCCGAGGCCGGTGGCGCGGTGCGTCGGCTCGTCGCACTGCACGAGGAACTCCCTGCGCCTGGCCGCGCCCCTCTCCTCGAGCACGCGGTACTGTGGCGAGCGAGCACGCGCCGCGTGTCGCGCCTGCGCGAGCAGCGAGATGGGGTTGTCCGCGCCGCCCGCCTCCGCCGCCGCGCCCGCTCCCTCCTGTACACAAATATAACATTACTGCTGACGCCTGGAAAAATTTGCAAGCTGCGTAGATATGTTCGGACGAGCGTAGCAAGAATAAAGATACAAGGTTGCTTAGGGCTTGTGCATAAATCACGCGAGGTCCTATAGGGAAGGAGGGCGGTCCAAGAAAACATCACGAAAGATCACGTTATTCCAAGGAGACCTCACGTGTTTATGTTACGATGAACAAACTGAGAAATATTGTGAATTTCGGCTAACGAACGTGAAAATTCGAATGAAAAAAATACACGTGAGTTTGTCAGGGGGGAGGGGGGGGGGGGGGGGTTTAGCCATGGAACTCACCAAACATCACCAGGGGGGAGGGGGGTCAAAAAGTAGCCGAAAAAACCTCGCACGATTTATGCATGAGCCCTTATCTCAAACTTACAAGATGTTTTGTAACTTGGCAAGAAGAAGTATGAATTTAAATTACATATCATCAAGTTCAGTCGTAATGTTGTTAGTTCAATACGAACAACACCGGTGCCGCATGGCATCCAGCATGACAGACCCGGTACACACCTTGATCAGGTTCCGCGGCTTCTTCTTGGCGGGCGGCGGGCGGCGGCGCTCGTGCGGCCACCGGTGTCTCATGGCGTCCAGCATGACAGACCCGGTACACACTAGGGCTCCCGGTATCCGTGTTACCCGCAGACACGTGTACACGTATCCTTAGCACCGGCGGTACTAAGAACCCGAACGACACGAAACGCCAAGAAACGTTTCCACTTAGAAACGTTTCCAAGTTAGAAACGTTTCCAAGCTTGAGTCTTGTGGATCCATTGCAATTGAATATTCGAAAAGCCTATGTTTTTTTAGTAAAAAGACAGAAACAAAACAATACCTACCGAAAAATTCGTAGTTTTTTACGAATTACGCAGCTAGAAATTTTCTTTGTTAGTGGTTAAATGCGGTTCAATACTTTGTTCAAATATAAAACCGATGTTTATGAACCTATGTTTTAGATTGCCAATGCCAATACACATTGAGGGCGGATCAGACACGGGTATCCGTGTCTTAATTACACGGTTCCTAATTAAACGTTCCCACCGGGTAAGAAACCCGTTTCCCGGTAGCAAAGAAACGGGTACACGAAACCCGGACACGACCGAGAGCCCTAGTACACACTCACCTTGATCAGGTTCCGCGGCTTCTTCTTGGCGGGCGGCGGGCGGCGGCGCTCGTGCGGCCGCGCTCGCAGCAGCGCGGGCGGCCACCGGTGTCTCATCTCGTCGAGCATGCGTTCGGCTGCGCGACGCTTGGACACTTTCTTGCCGTTGCCTTCGCCTTCTGTTTCCATCTCGCCCACCGTGCATAGCGTTATGAATACCTGACGAACGAATAAACACCATTTAAAAATAAAATAAAGAAACCGATTTCTCAAAGATCCAACATCAGACGTCGACTTGGTGCCAACGGAACCAACTCGGTTGGCGTGATATTCAGTTATTCGTTCATTTGTAATGCAAAACTGAACCAAATTGAAACACCTTGAGAAGCTGTCTCACATCATCATCATCCTATCTCAGTCCACTGCTGGACGTAGGCCTCTCCTATTAACTATGCGTATAGACGCATTAGGAGGTAAATGCCCATAATCACCACGCTGGGCAAGCGGATTGACGATCGCAGTAATGTGTCCACTATGATGACGCTGCTGCCCGTCATCAATCAAATCAAAGAATGGTCAGTGACACTTGAATCCCTTAGTCGACTCTTACGACACCCGCAGGAAGAGTTGGAGTGGTGACAAATGTATTCTTACTCTTACTGCCGTCACCACACGACGGAGAAGCTGTCTGGGTTTTGAAAAATCTGTGCATTTGATATACTTGTCCAAGTCAGTGTTTTATTTGTAGGAATTGTAGGTGTATGTCAGACTACAGGGGTGGAATAAAAATAATAGTAGATTGTACAGCAAGGGCATAAAGTGACCCATTTTTAACCGAGGCAATTTTTTGGTCTGAGCGAAGCAAAGACCAAAATAGTAGACGAGGGTAAAAAATTGACATTTATGCCCATGTTGTACACTCTGCTTTTCACTTCGTTTGCGAGGAAAGTAAAACACAAACACATATTCACTGCAATTTACACAACGGAGTTGTTATAAAGCGAAAGAAGAAAAATATAAAACCAATACCTGCCAACTCATTTTTTTTTTTCAACCTGTGATCAGATTTTCAGTTGTTCGGTTTTCTGCCAAGTCAAACATTTCGGAGTATTTTTGAACGATAATCGATATCTATTTAACGTGATTTACTAAATTTAATGACAGAAAATAAATATTTCTAATATTGTACTTAATATAAATAAAATAAAATAATAAGTTTTGTTAGCTACACTATTTTATTACTCAATAAAATTGTGCAATGTTTTAACTGTTTGGCTGTTGGGACCGATTACCTTAGCCTCAGAAAAAAAAAACTTTTATGTTCTAGACCATAAAATGCGATTTTATGTCGTCTACGCACGACATAAAGGTGCACTTTTTGAGCATGAGAAGTGAAAACGATTATATGTAGCACTATACCTTGCCTGATGGCGTACAATAACTTTATTATATCCTTACACACTAACAACAAAATTTATTCAGTTAAATTAATAAAATAAGTAAATGTTTGTGTCTGCCCGCAGAAGATTATTATATAAAATAGCTAGTATTGATACATACCCTCATGTGTGGCGGCCCCCGTTCCGACTTCACGGTGAACTGAACAGTGAGATTTCGTTTCAAGGCCAGTTCGTGTACTAGTGACACCGGTGATTTCACTTCAGAGTTCATGATATCTGACGCTGCGTCACCTAAAAACAAGATATTGTAAATCCATATGATATGAATGACCTTATTACACTTGTTGTGGAAGTGCACGACTATAATTATGAATTTAAATTGTTTTTTTCGAGGATGGAGGAGACAAATGATTCTGTCTAACTAGACAGCATATCCAAATGTTATGTGGGTGAATCAACTTTTTTCTGTTATTGCCATAGTTATTGCCGAATTATGCAAACATGCATTCTAATGGTGTATTTGCTTAAATTGTCTAATGTTTTCTGTTGGACCTCCAAATAAAAATAAAAAAAATTGGATATAGTTACCGTGACTCAGGTCATCTTAACCATGACAATAACAGGCAGAAAAAAGTTGATTCATCCATATAATAGCCGTGTCCAGTGGCGGCTGCTGACTTCGGGAACCGGTGGTGCACTTAGTGTAGTTAGTATGGAAAATAACGTCGTAATAAAAAAATGCAATTTGCACATTTATTTTCACACATACAACTTTTGACTTCATAAAATATTATTTTATACAGTCGTGGCCAACTAATTAAGAACAAATAGGTTATTTACCACTATACAGAGAAAAGTCAGCTATTATTAGCAGAATATATAAATAATAGGCAACCGCCTTTAACACATGATTTATCATGAATCTAGAGACCATTCAATTGACTATACACATGTACTTTAGTTTGCAAACATAAATAATTAATACGAATACAAACTTGGGACTTTATCTAGTATAATTAATAGGGATCATCCATTAATTTAGGGGGGGGGGGGAAGCTAGGGTATGGTCTTGGTGGGAATAGCTGTTAGTGAGAACAGCATTACCTATAAAATGCCAAGAAACCATCTGCTGTGTTTGTAGCGGAACACCGTATTGATCGCAGAGCCCTAGCCAGTCCGCGTCATCCACGTCCCCGCCGTCCCCCCTGGGAACTGCTGCAGCCGCGCCGCCGCGCGACCGCTACCACTGTGCTGCAGCTGAGCTGAGGATGCAGGGCGAAAGGCGAATCTTCTGCGCCTCAAAACAGAACCAACTCACTAGGGAGGATACCCGAAACAAAACCGAGCATGCCCAAAGGCTTCGAGGTGGCAGCCCCACCATTGGGCTAGGGTATAGTGGACTAATCCTTCGCTTACCCGAAATTCAACGATTAAAGAAACTGAAACAGTGCAAAACCGGACCGATCAAACTACGACGACCTTTGGCATGAAAATACGGACACGAATTGCTTGCTGGAATGTGCGAACACTGAGCGAAGATAGCCGACTAGCCCAAGCAGAAGCAGAAATGCTCCGATACAAACTGCAGATACTCGGTCTTAGCGAAGTGCGCAGAAATGGATTCGGAGAACTGAGAACGTCCAGGGGCCTCACTTTTCTTTACTCCGGGAAGGAAGATGAAGAGGGCGTACGTGAGAACGGCGTAGGATTCCTCCTTTCTGATGCTGCGAAGAAGAGCCTGCTGGACTGGAAACCCATCTCAGATAGAATAGTTACAGCCCGATTTAACAGCAAAGCCCGTAAGATAACCGTCGTTCAGTGCTACGCGCCCACAAACCTGGCATCAGAGGAAGACAAGGACGATTTCTACAGTGCACTCAACCTGACTTTGAAGAACACCCGCAAGCAGGACATAGTCATCGTCATGGGAGACCTAAATGCCAAGGTTGGCACAGACAACAACGGTTGTCAGAGACACATGGGCAAAAACGGGCTGGGAGTCCGGAACGAGAACGGGGAGAGATTTCTGGAATTCTGTCAGGACAACGACCTTACCATCGGAGGCACATTATTTATTCACGGAGACCACCATAAATACACATGGAACTCACCCGATGGAGTCACCAAGAACCAGATTGACCATCTTGCCATCAGCTCCAAATGGCGATCATCACTGCTCGACGTTCGCAACCGTCGTGGCGCGGATATCGACAGTGACCACCACCTAGTCGTCGCAGAGGTGCGGCTAAAAGTAGCAGTAGCCCGAGCTGCCAGCGCGACTACCAAGATGGGCAAACGTTTTGAGGTCAACAAGCTGCAGGACCCAGATGTAAGAGACGCCTTTAGGCTCGAACTGCGAAACCGCTTCTCCGTTCTCGATGCGGACCCAACCACTTCTGTCGACGCGGAGTGGAACCACATCAAAATGGCCTATACAGAGACCAGCTCCGTTGTCCTTGGACACAAAACACACACACGCGAAGACTGGATGTCACAAAATACCTGGCACCTGATCGAAGAAAGGCGCGAGCTACATCTTCAACTTCTGGCAACTAGTGACGAGGCAATGCGCACAGATCTGAGGCGCCAATACAGACAAGTCCGTAGAAAAATCTACCGAAGTACCCGTCATGACCGTCGAGTATGGGCTGAAGAGGTTGCAGACTGCGCCCAGCGCGCCGCCAACTCCGGTAATCTCAGGGAGATGTACAAGGCGACGAAGACCTTGGCCGGTAATAGGAACCAGAGGAAGAAGAAGCCTTTGAAGGACAAAACAGGTCAGTTTATTGTGACATCGGAGGGACAGCTTCAACGCTGGCGGGAGCACTTTGAGGAGACCTTCCAAGTCCCGAACGACCCCGTTACGCTTGCAAGTGCTGCCAGCTTGCCTGCACAAAACCTGGACATAGATGTGTCTCCCCCTACAGCTGACGAGGTAGTAAAGGCCATCCGATCGCTGAAGAATGGAAAAGCCCCAGGAGTAGACCTTATCACAGCGGAAATGCTGAAAGCCGACATCCCTTCCGCTGCAAACGCGCTGACGCCTCTTCTGAGGAACATCTGGTCAGCCGAAGAGTTGCCTGGTGACTGGAGCAATGGCCTTCTGATCACTGTACCCAAGAAGGGAGACCTCAGTCAATGTGGCAATTGGAGAGGTATCACTTTGCTCTCGATTCCTTCTAAGGTGCTCTGCAGGATAATCTTGGACAGACTTTCGCGGGCCGTAGAACCTCTTCTCCGCAAAGAACAGGCTGGTTTCCGGCCCAATCGATCGTGTACGGACCAGATTAACACCTTGCGCATAATCCTCGAACAGGCATCAGAATGGCAGAGGGAAATGTACCTGACCTTTGTGGATTTCGAAAAAGCCTTCGACACTTTGAGATGGAACTGTATCTGGGATCGGCTACGTGAAATTGGAGTCCCCGAGAAGATTACAAACATGATTAAGGCCATCTACAGGAACTACTCCTGTAGAGTAACTCACGACGGTCTCATCTCGGAGGACATACCTGTTCATGCGGGTGTACGCCAGGGGTGTCTTCTTTCCCCTCTCCTCTTCCTTGTCGTTCTCGATGGCATCATGGTCAAGACCAACAGTAAGCGCCGCGGCATAGAGTGGGGGCTGTCCAACGTGCTGGAAGACTTGGACTATGCCGATGACCTATGCCTATTGAGCCACACACGTGCCGACATGCAAGCCAAAATGGACGACCTACGGCGAGAGGCCTTGGAGACGGGACTTAAAATCAACACCAGGAAGACCCAAGACATGAGGTGCGGAGCAACCAGCTCGGTACCGTTGCTCATGGGCACAGAGGGCGTGGAGACAGTCCACAAATTTACGTACCTCGGTAGTGTAGTGTCGGAAACTGGAGGGACCGAAGAGGACATCGCTTCAAGGATCGCCAAAGGGAGAGCAACCTTCGCACAGCTCCGTCCTGTATGGCAATCGCGGAAACTGACTCGGAGAGTTAAGCTCAAGATATTCCGGTCCAACGTGAAATCCGTGTTGCTGTACGGATGTGAGACGTGGAAGGTCACTAAAGACATCTCGCACCGGCTACAGGTCTTTATCAACCGCTGTCTTCGCCGCATTCTCGGCGTGTTCTGGCCCGAGAAAATCTCCAACACAGATCTATGGGAACGCTGTGGTGAGACTCCGATCGACCAGCAGATCAAACGCCGCAAATGGAACTGGATTGGCCATACGCTCCGAAGGGACCCCGACCATATACCGAGGCAAGCCCTAGACTGGAATCCCCAAGGAAAGCGAAAACGTGGCCGCCCCAAGCAGACCTGGCGGCGGACGATCACTGCAGAAGCGAAGGCGATAGGGATGACCTGGAGCGAAGTAAAGCGCGAAGCTCAAGACCGTTCGGGATGGCGACGCACTGTGGACGCCCTCTGCCCCATCTAGGGGACATAGGACATTAAGTCAAGTAAGTCAATCCATTAATTACGTCACACCTCAAGGGGGAGGGAGGGGGTCCACAAAATGTGACATATCGTGACAGGGGGGAGGGAGGAGTTCTATGTTTGTGACGTCACAATCCTCACATACATGAATACATGAACATAAAAGAATAGAAAATCCAAAATCCTTGGACGGAGGAAGAATAGGTAAATTTTCTCTACGTTCTTTTTACGAATAATTTTAAGCAATCCTAATAACAAGTTACTTAAAAAGTGATGTTGTAATTTTTTCCTTAAACTAAAAATCTACATGTGACGTCACACTAAGGGGGGAGGGTGTAGTTAATTGTGACGAAGTGTGACAAGGGGGGAGGGAGGGGTCAAAAAATCATAAAATTGGTGTGACGTAATTAATGGATGATCCCATACTGGCACTCTAATTAGGAACACTGTGTTTGAATCCTCGTATCTTCCAAAATAATTGAATAAAGCCTACACTTTGACACGTCAAAGTATATAATACGTGTATTTTGAGCTCCTTCATTTTCTGTCAATAAAACGTGCTTGTTGTTTTTGTGAAAATGGGAAAAAAACGGAGTTCAGATGGCACTATCAGAGAAATCATAATATCGTTGGTTTTTAACAAGAAATGGAGCTATCAAAAAGTCGCTGACCACCTTAAATGTTCTAGGACTAGAGTATCCAACGCCATAAAATATTTTAAGGCTCATGGAACATGTCAGAAGGTCCAACGAATGAAACGGCCACGAAAGACGACTCCTCGAACGGACGCTCTTATCGTAAGGATGGCGAGAAAGAATCCTAAACTTTCTTCTGTTGAGATTAAACATAAAATTTTTGGAGATCAACCCGGTCTGGCGATTCGTACTATTAGAAAACGACTGAACGAAGCAAATTTATTTGGCAGAATAGCTCGCAAGAAGCCTTTAGTAAGTAAGAAGAACAGAGACGCACGAAATGAATTTGCGAAAAATCACAAAAATTGGACGTTATCGCAGTGGAAACACGTTTTATGGTCTGACGAAACTAAAATTAACAGAATAGGCTCCGACGCACAGACAGGTATTTGGCCCTAAAAGTCGCTTAAAATGCATTTTTTTTATATTAGCACTATTCTCTTTTTAGTAGTATTTTTGAAAAGTCAGATAACCCCTCCAAACAACAGAATCAATATGGTGCGCTTGAACCTGTAACTACCTGCATGAAGTCAGTCGGAAGTTACTGTTCCCCAAACGCGTTATTATGATTGTTCGATACGCTCAAAACTTTACCGTCTTGAAATACTTATTTTATGATGATAAAGTGAATTTTGTGCTAGTTTCTATCATGGATTGTGTACAACCAGGTATGTGCTTTATTATGAAACTTAAGTTTTACGTTGATTCTAATTATTTACTAGTTTTATTTGCATTTAATGTTTAAGCTCTACAAATGCAAAAAAAATACAAATATCATCACATATAATAAAGGTTTTAAAATATTTCTGATAATTTCTGAGCTTAAAGTTGAATAGTATTTTGTAGAATAGACCCTCAAGATAATTAAAAACCAAAAAAGAGCCACCCCAATACACCCCCAAATTTTTAACAATTTTTTGTACATGGGCTTTTTCGGAGATCTCAAACTCTGTAACTTGTAATCCGTGGATCCAAAAAATATGAAAAAAATAATGAATAGTGGGCTTATATAATACTTTAAAATAAAACTATTTTGAACATAATCAGCCTAGCCGTTTTTGAATAACTACGGAACCCTATACTGAGCATGGCCCGACATGCTCTTGGCCGGTTCTTTTTACACTGAAATACCTTAATCCACCTTTAAATCTAATAAAATTATAATATAAACTTATATACTGTAAAAAATATTTTTAAGCGACTTTTAGGGCCAAATACCTGTCTGTGCGACGGTCAAGTCTACGTTCGTCGACCACCAAATACCGCGTATACGACCCCAAGTATACGACCATAACCGTAAAACATGGCGGCGGGAACATTAAACTATGGGGTTGTTTTTCGTGGCATGGTGTGGGGCCATTGGTCCGTTGATGGTATTATGGACCAGTACGTGTACAAAAATATTCTAGAAAACACCATGTTGCCGTATGCTGAAGAAAATTTACCAGTTGTATGGACATTTCAACAAGACAACGATCCGAAGTATACGGCAAAATCTATAAAAGAATGGTTTCGTTGTAATCATGTTTCTGTAATGACTTGGCCCTCTTGCAGTCCCGATCTTAACCCAATAGAGAATCTC